>ML777667.1:188413-249604 GCA_009831015.1 Picea engelmannii
GTGAAACTGTGAATGATTTCATTGTAAGAATGTCTGTAGGATGTTTTGATCAATACTGGTAGATGCATGTTTATAGTGGAAAGACTACGTCTAGCTTATGTTTTCATAAATCACCATTTATATGCTTACCGACCTAACTTAGACCGCATGTCTGATTCGTGGGAGAAAGGTACTCTTATATACCTCAGGTAGTACCCTGAGTGAATCTCCCCATAGAGATACCTTCCTTGAAAAGCCCATCAAGAACCGGGAAAAAGAATGTGAAGGCACAAGGCCTTAGTAACCCTGCACGAAGAGGAATGACCCTCTTGAAAAACCTGAGACGACAGCATAAGGATGAAGTATCAAATTGATGGACGAGATCCTGTCGGGAGATCTGTGGTCACTCACGACCGTCAAATCGAAAGGAGAAGATAGAGTGTTGAATGCCTTAACCTTGATAGGAGGTGATTGACGGACGAGATCCCGTCGGGAAATTCGCGGTTACACACGACCGTTAGATTGGTAGGAGAAAGTAGGGTGTTAAACGCCTTGCCACTTGATTTCTCGGTGTCTTCGTGGGTAGTGAAGAGATCGAGACCGTAGATCCCCAAGGTCCATGAGAGTATCCAGACCGTGGATATTTCCACGATTAGAAAGTTGTGGGAAAGCCCACAAGTTAGGAATTTGTCTGAGCCGTCAGATCTCAGCTGAAAAACCCGACAGCCATTGGATCTGTTAGGAGTTACCCGAGGGTTAAGACCCCAGTGTATAGGGGAAAAAAACCCCGGAACAGATCTAAGCCGTCCGATTAACGGAGGCCACGTGTCAAGAGATCACCCATTTCGGGAAACCGAGAGTCGAGAAATCGGGAGTCCTGTTGACAAGAGTTTGGGATTTTCCATTGTGGAAATCCTGGGATGGATCTGGGCTGTCTGATTGACGGAGGCCATGCGTCGTGAGATCTGCCATTTCGGGAAATTGGAAATCGTGGAATCAGGATTCCTGTTGACAAGAGTTCGGGATTTTCCATGGTGAAAACCCCGGGATGGATCTGAGCCGTCTGATTGACGGAGGCCATGCGTCATGAGATCTCCCATTTCGGGAAATCGGGAATCGCGGAATCTGGACTCCTGATGATGAGAGTTTGGGATTTTCCATGGTGAAAACCCCGGAATAGATCTGAGCCGTCCAGTTGACGGAGGCCACGTGTCGTAAGATTACCCATTTCGGGAAATCGGGAATCGCGGATTCAGGAATCCTGATGACGAGAGTTCGGTACTTTCCATAGGGGAAACCCTGGAATAGATCTGAACCGTCCGATTTACGGAGGCCACGTGTCGAGAGATTAACCGCATCGGGAAACCAGGAGTTGAGAATTTGGGAGTCCCATGATCGAGAGCTCGGACTCTCATAATGATAAGTCCCGATGAACGAACGAGATTTCTTCGTGGAATCTCAGGGTCTGTAACGACCGTACAATGTGAGGAAGAGATACCGGCTTTAAGCTGGGGCGTGAATGCGCTTTAAGATAAGTAACAAGCAAATCTGGATGGCCAGAGTCCACCCACCCAGATCTACGATTAAGGTTTCATTCAGGGCCCCCTCCTGTCCTGTTGACTACCGTGTCGCGTTCCCCCACTGCCACCGGTACTCCACTTAACCACGTGACAGGGCCTGTTCTCTATCCATGTTGGGATTTGATCCTATTGGCCATTTTCTATCCCTGTAGGGATTCGTCCCTATTTGACCGGTTGCTAGCCCTGTCGGGGTTCGACGATTACAAAGTAGAACGTTTCGACATCACTGTAGCACCGTGGCGTGAAATGAAAAGAGGCACCACGATTAATTGAACCGTGATCATGACCCACGATCACAGGGGAATGGAGAGAGAGAGAAATATATAGCTTGTGCTAGGCCCCCATAGGTAAATTCGGGGCTTCTGATTCTGCAGAAGACCAGAAATCAACGAAAAAATTCGATTGAGGTAGTGGGTATGTGATAGTATCCTTCATTGGTACTGATCAATTATTCTGTGTCATTTAAATTTTGGTCGGTTGTGGTCTCAGGGAGATCTAAATTATCTCCACCCCCTTCTTTAAATTGCTCAATTTTAGTGAAATAAGAAGAATAACCAATTAATGCCATGTGTGCAGTAAACATATCATTTGGGTCAAAACCCTCAACAAGTTCAACTTCTTTTAAGCCGAATTGGTCAAAATGACCTGCAAGTTCATCCAAATGGGATACATGTTTTACCATGATTTCTCTGATTTTCCAAGGCAAGGGAATGAATTGTTTCTTCCTCTTCTCGTTGAAGAAGTGAACCCAAGTATTGTACTACTTGCAAAATTCCACAACAAAATGATTGTTTGATACATAAAATGAGAGAAGGAAAGGTTTTTCTTCACACCCAAATAACCTGATAATACTGAAATCCTTGGTAGTCTCGAAAACCCTTTCTCCGTTAGAAATGTGGCAGCTTCAAGCGATAATCTCAATGTACTAGGGCCAAAAATTATTTTTTTGAACTCTGAAATGAAATTATTGTGAACCAGGTAAAAGTTGTACCGAGCTTTGTGCCTATAGAAGGCTAAATACCAGGCGTAAACTGGTTCGATCTTAAAATCAATGTTCCTTGCCCTCGATAAGTCCTCAAATACATGAGGTAGGACGTCATATAAAATTTCCGAGTCTTTTTCAAATTAATTAAATGAAATGAAACTTCACAAGAAATAATGTGGCCCTAATCTATGATGGCGTTTTCATGCAGATAAAAGTGAAGGACATGGATAATATTTCTTGGTACTCATGATGTAGATTCTAGACCGATAATACTAGAAAATAACCAGGAAATTTCCTTGTATGGGTATTTCAAGGTGCTTACCTCAATCTTTGAAACACTAGGGTTATTGCTTGGGTCAACCGGATAATTGCTAAGAGAATTTTTTCCTCCCTTATGCTGTTTAAGGAATTCATTAGCCTCTTCGCTTTTAAACTGCACAGTGGATGAAGGAAGTCGTAACATTCTAGAAAATACTGAAGGAGCTAAAGAAATGGGTTGTTGTCCTTGAATTTGGATTATTATTTTCTCCGAGTTGAATTTATCAAAACACCATTGAACAAGTTCTCTGAAATCAATTACTTCTCGAACACAACCAGCAAGGGCTATGCCTGAAGTCCAAATCTGGTTCATCTTTTTCTTAGCTAGAGAGAGCCTTGTAGTAGTTGTATGCTCTTGACCAATGGAAATATTGATCTTCACACCCAAGTGTGTTTAATGTATCCCCACAATACAATTCCTTTCTCTTACTTGAAATTTCTTTCTTTGCTTTTTAGTTTTGGTAATAGGTGGCACTAATGTTGATATTTACAACTTGTAATGTTAGTTCTTATTTAATTACCACATATTTCTTTGATAATTTAATCCCCATAGTTCTTATTTCAAATTGCTGGCATGCATGACAAATTTTTTGAATTTATTACAAAGTTTACAGGATCTTTGCTAATTTAATAATGACATTATGTCTTCACAATTGGTGATTGATGTGGCAGGGGGGAAATAAATGCGATGGGAAGTGGTGATGTGATGTCGTGGCGAATGAAATTGGTTAGGTATGGAGGTGCATTTTGAGGAACATGAAGTGCATTATGTAGGATGTGGGAGTGTGGATCGACAGATGTGCGGGTCTAAGAACATACCAGAATGAAAAGGTGAAAATGAAAGTGCCCTGCACCCAAAGTAAGGGAATTGACTAAGTACGAGAGATGGTAATTTTGTGGGTTAGGGAGATGAGGAGTGAATTTTGTAGAATGCGAGAATGCAGGTTGGTGGGTATGCAGGTCCACAGATGTAAGAACAAGGTAAATATGATAGTCGATTGTCAAACATCCACATTTCAAGAAAAATGGTTAAGTATGAAAAGGTAAAAGGTGCGTTTTGGGGGACATGAAAGTACGAGGTGCAATTTGTACGTAGCGTAATTGTGGGTCTACGGACCTAAGGACACATGGTTCTTGGATTTTCTCTACTCCTACATTACTACTCCCGCATAACTAAAATATGACTAAGTATTGGAAAATTTTGAAAGAAAAGAAAAAGAGACTAAGTAAGAAATCTTAGAAGAAAAGAAAAGAAAAAGGAATAATTTTAAGGAAATGTATGTATGTCCAAACGTTGATCACGAACGTGGGTCAATAGGTTACCATTACAAAATCGATTCCTATCATGCTTAATGTAAAGGATCATTTCATTGTGCTAAGGGTTCACAAAATTGTTTGATTACCTGGTGCTATGGGCACATGGTACACTGGTGGACCTTCAAGCAAACATAAGAGTTCATTTAGAAGTTGGTTATGTAAAGGTTAATGGGGGTGTCGATGTTCATGCCCATCTAATAATAGCTGCATTTATGATGGGAAATTTCCAAACTCCAATGCCACCAAAGTAACTTGAAAACGATGGACATTTAATTCAAAAGAACACCTTATTTCAATGCATCCCTTCTACAACATGTGAAGTTATCAAGGGAATTTTAGGCATGCAGGTGATTATATGTGGTTTTACTATGGTTATTTAATTGTGGTTTCTCTTTGGAAGGCACTCCTTGATGTGGTTCTTTTTGTTCCCTTCGTACTCGAACCTGATTATTATATAGCAAGGTCGTTGGGATATGGGGGAGCTCTAGCAAATTTGGGAAAATCCTTAGAGACTTGCATGCCTACTTGGCACTATCATTATGGGACATTGTAATTATTGCCCTATATGTTATGTATTATGTGAATTGCACGAGGTGAAACATATCCTTCACATGTGTGAAAAAGAGGTAGCTAAAGCTTAGTGTATGGTGGCGAACTCCACCACTGTATGTGTTCATTAGCAAGAGGAATAAGAGTGCAATTTGAGGAATGAGAACACAATTTGTGATGATTGTGCTTTAGGAGGAGTTAATTATAGGTTTTATGGTTTAGGATTTATATTGGCCAAGGGTCATATGAGTTAATGTTTATAGGGTTTATGGGTTGGGGATGATATGGGATTAAGTGTGATAGGGATAAGGAGGATTATATGGATTGGGGGTTATAATTGTTAAAACTTAGGGATTATTGTAGTTAAACATTAGATGGTTAGGGGTTGTAGGAAGAAAGGATGAGAGGAAAAAAATTTAAGGATGGGAAAGGCTAGGGTTTATAAAGGTTAAGGGTTAAGGATTAAAGATAACATGGCTTATGGTTGGTATATGTTAGGCATTGTAGGAGTTATAAATGTTATGGATTATTGGGGTTATTTGTTAACAAATATAATGGTTAGGGATAAGTGGATAATATTTTTATGGGTTAGAGGTGATAGGTATAGGGGTTATATGTTATGAGTTATGTGAGTTGTGGGTTATAACAATAAGGGGATATAGGTGTTACGAGATGGTGATATGGTTTAGCGTATATATGTCATGGGAGTTAATATTATGATAATAGTTATTAATATAATAATAGTTGTTAATTAATAATAGTAGTAATAATAATAATTGTAATCATAATAATAATAATTATTATTATTCAATTATCATTATTAATAATTATAAGAATTTCTAATTTCTAATATTGACTATAATAATTATAATTATTAAAATTTAATAACAATCATAATAATTATAATTATAATAAATATAATTGAATTTGCATGTTTCAATGACAACTTACTATGGTGAATTTAGGTTTATATTAGAGGACACTATTAGATCTTATTTGTGATTTGTTATATACCATTATTTTTAGAACTATGTTTTTTCATATGTTGAATTGTTAGGGGGTGAGCTACAACAAGAAGATTTAGTTGGGCTATGGATGATGGAGGAGGAGGAGGTGTATTTCTCTGACTATCCACCATCTGGCCAACAAAACTAGGCCAACCCATTGATCATCCCACCTAGACCCATATCACCTTAGGCGATACCCCCTTGACCAAGTTTGCACCCATTGGAGGAGGAGACTTTAAATTTGATCAAATATATGGTAGGGATATTATGTACTGATCATAATCGGAATGCCGATCCTCTATGCAACAAAATGATGGGACATTCATAAGAAGGTACTTCATGCAATTCTATGGTTTTGTATGGGAAGGACACGAGGAAATATTTCTAAAATATTGGGCTTTTACTCCCAAGATCTATTCTGGAAAAGAATTTACTGCTCCCTTAGGACTATATAAATACTATTTCCTCTTGAGATTCATTCTGCAGTTTAGATGCGGTGTTGTTCCTAGCCAGGGAAGGATCGAGAGGACATGAGTCTAACAAAGGTTTTATTGAAGCTTTATTGGATTTTGACCTTATGAGTGGTACAATCATAATAGAGAATAGATGACTACAGAGTTCAAAGCCATTGAAGAAAGGAAAACACCCAAAATGCATTAAGAAGAAACAAGACACTGTAAATTTTCTCTTAGGAAAAAACACAAAGCTAAAGGAAATTATGAATTTGGTGGACCTCACTATTTTTAGACATTTCCAAGGCAAAAGAATGAGTAGTGATACCCTTACAGATTGGATGAAGGGGAAATTTGCACTAGAGGTAGGTTACTCCCCTCTTAGTATCATTATGGTTACTGGTTGGATGATATGGATTTTTAAGTCTAGGCTTGAAGTTGAAAACATTATTCACAAGAGGTGGAAGTTGGGAACACAACCCTTGTTTCTAAAGAAATGACACCTAGATTTCAACGCTCAAATTTCCTATTTGGAGCTATTCTTGGTATGGGTTAGGATTCTGGGCCTCCCATTGGTTTTATGGTTGGATGAAGTGTTTTCTGAGGTAGGGAATGTCCCAAAATATTTTTATGAGGTCAATAAATCTTATCTTGAATTAAGATACATGGGAATGGAATGAATATTGGTTGGCATGGACCTGGAAGGGGGATTGGCAGAGTCTATGGTTATATGGAGAGGCATTGAAAATTTTCACCAAACCATTGATTATGAAGGTATTCCATTTAAATGTGGATGCCATCACATATATGGGTACCCGACAGGTGATTCTACATATCCAAACAAACAAAAGTTATGGGTAAAAAAAAACCTCTAAGCTTTTTTTAGGAAAAAATGATAAAAGATGATTAGGGTTGTGGTGTCACTAATGGAAAATATTGGACGAGTTTTCTCCCAAGGGGAACCTATACCAAATTCATATCATCCTCTAGCTGTAGACAACAATGGGACCCAAATTTTGGAAGCCTCTACAAAATGCATGGACAATTTGGAACATTTGGGTAAGTCTAAAAATCCAGCCCATACAAATTTGATTGGTTATGAAAATATACTCTTTGGGTCTTGGGGAATAATTAAAGAGAGCCATGGAGAAGAGCACTTGAGTGATTTCCTCCCCAACCTCTCCAAGATTAAAAACTTGAAGCCTCCTCATCTAAATCCATTATCTAGGTTAGGAGATGAGCCTGTAGAAGAGAACTTGGTATTGGGGGAAGCTATCAGTTTTAGTAGGGAAAACAGACTACAAGAATGTCTTTGAAAAACCATATGGAAGGCCCCAAATCTATCCTCATACCAAGGAACCAAATTTAATCATTTTATTCAGGAAGGATGGAGGGACGATTTTTTTATTTTTATGAAAATATAAAAAATCCCCACACAGAGGAAGGAAACCATTCATGTCACTAACACAAAACAAGCTAGTTTAGAAATAAAAAATGGAAAAAAATGTCTCTATTTGGGATTCTTAGAGCTAATGCCCCTAAAAATGTTCAAAAATGATTTTTTTTACCCTATATTTTCCAGGGTTAGCCAATCCCTCCAAGAAATTGGCCCTAAAAAGATAAGTGGAAGAAAAAAACCCATATGTTATGTTTTTACAATAAATTATGATTGTTAGGATAAAAATTACACATGAGATTTCCAAAATTCTTGGGAATTGGGAATTTAGTTAGATTGGGGGGAAATATAACTGGGTGGAAAAAATATTGTTTTTACCTTACTAATTCATGGGCATTCTCTATAGGTCTAGGGATTGATTTGTTCTCTCTGGACCTTGGAAAAGAGCTCATATTTTGAACATCTATGGACCCTATCTGGATAGGGTGGAATACTAGGACATGGTTTTTAATATGGAAAGGATCCAAAGGGGTCTGGTTGTGGGTGATTTTAATTTCACTCTGGGAGCATCAAAATTGTGGGGACAACAACACAAGTGGACTATCTAGTAGGACATTTCATAATTTTTTTTGTAAGAAGTGGGTTTACCGAACATAGAACCAACAAATTTATCTCCAACATGGAGGAATAAAAGGCCAAGAGAAGCTCAAATTGTAAAAAGACTAGATCGATTTTTTTTTTATTTTTTATTTTATTTTTTATCTTAGAAGCCTTTCTATGTGAAGTAATCAGAATTAGACAATGGGTTTCCCGTAGGGGGGACTCTGACCATAATCTCATTCTTCTGGAAGTATCCCCAGCTCAAGGAAAACCAAACAATCCTTTCAATATGAACCCATAATGGTTAAAGGATGAGGACTTTGTTAAAAAAATCAAAGAGACATGGGAACCCTATGATGGTACATTGATATAATCAACTCCCACTCAAGTTCACCAAAAAATGAAAAAGAAAATAAAGGAATCTGTACGATGGGAAAAGAAAAACAACTAAAAGATGGCATAACCCTCAAAGAAGTGGAGAAAAACCTAGCTTCCTTTTATAACAATTAGGGGTTTGGATATATAAATGAGGAAATGAAAACTAAGAGAAAACTCCTCAAAGACAAAAATAGACATATTCTATGGGAGAAAGAAAAATAAGGGAGACTAAAAAGAAAGTCACTCTAGCTCCAGGCTGGAGATGAGAATACTAATTTTTTTCATAAATATGCAAGCTATAGAAAGAACATTAACTCCATATGAAAGATTGAGAAGGAAGATGGTACTTGGGAATCAAATTTTAAGGAGATGGTTAATGAAGGTGCAAAATATTTTTCTTCCCTCTTCAAGGTTGAACCTGAGTCAGAATTGTAGAGGTTTTAAGGTTGCCAACATCCTTTCCAAGTTTTGTAAACCCATAAGATAATGATGCCTTAATGGAGGAAGTAGGCAAAAGAGGAGATCTAGATGATACTAATTTTTTTTCAAAGGTTAAAGGTCCAGGGCGATATGGGCTTCCTGTGGAGATTTTCTTAGGATGTTACGAGTTTATAGAATAAAACTTAAGGAGGGTGGTGGAGTCATCTAGAATTTTTGGGAAACCTATTGATGATTTTAACACAACCTTCATAGCATTGATACCAAAGGATGATAACTCAACATCATTATAAAAGTTGAGGCCCATATCCTTATGCAATTGCATACACAAACTTATATCAAAACTCATAGCAAGAAGGTTAAAAAGGATATTATCTAGACATATATTAGATGAAAAATTTGGGTTCTTAGAGGGATGTCAAATTCATGAGGTGGCAGGGGTTGCTCAAGAAGTTTTGCACTCTATCAAGGTAAAAAATATCAGATTGATGGTGGTTAAAGTGAATCTATCCAAAGATTATGATAGGGTAAGTTGGCTATACATCAGATTAATCCTGTATCACACTGGTATATTTTTATATTCTAATAAATGGGGCAAAATCTTCCTTTTTAAATCTAAAAAGAGGGCTAAGACAGGGACTCCCCCTATCTTCTTTGCTCTTCCTACTGGTTGTTGAAGGTCTAAGTAGATTGATAAAGGAGGCCAATAAAGATAGAAATTTCAAAGGGGTAAATATTGGTGGTAATTTTCATGTAACACATTTGATATTCATTGATGATATTCTTATTTTCTATGAAGGTTCAAGGAGAACAACTAAGAAGCTCAAAGAGATATTCAATCTTTTTTGTATGGCCACATGAAAGAAAATAAACCTGGCTTAGTCAATGATATCCCTTTGGGGTATTAATGAGGTGGTAAAAAACTTCATTGTTCAAATGTTTCCTTCCAACTTGGTTGATTTTGATGCAGGTTTAAAGTATCTTAGATTTCAACGAAAGCCAAATCTATATAAATTTTGTGATTTGAAATGGTTGACAACTAAAGTGGAGGAAAAATTGAATACCTAGTGCAATCGATGGCTATCCAAAAGGGGTTGTTTGGTGCTAGTTAAATCGAAATCAGAAGTGATTCTAGTCTAGTGGATGTCCCTTGCATGGATTCCAAAAGGATTATTGGAAAGAATCAGGTGCATTTGCTACAAGTTCATTTGTTCAAGAGAATAGGTGAAAAAAGGATTGGTACTAGTATCTTGGAAAAAAGTTATCTCTACCTAAGGACAATGGAGGATGGGGCCTTAAAACTATTTTTATGTTCTCAAAGGTATCAATAGATAAGAATGTGTGGTACTTAGTGTTAGTCCGTAAAGTTTCACTTGACTGCTAAAGGGAAAGCTAGGGAATACTCAAGTTATTGCAATGGTTTATTATTGTAGGTATGTTTTGGATTTTTAAAAGGTTTGAGTTTCCAACAATGGATGAAGAAGGAGAACATCAATCTATGATCACAAATAAGTTCCAATCACACTTACTTAGTCAATGGTAGTCAATCTAATGAGGCAGATACAATCATAAGAGGAAATAAATATGCAAGTTCCCAATCTGTTCACTCACATAGGAAGATTCCTGATCCTAAATATCATTCAGAAATAAAGAATAATGTACTAAAAAACAAGTCTTGAAATGTGAAAGAAATCAGTAAAATATTCACTATCTTACCAACATAACAAGATATATTTAATGCTTCGCAAAGATAACATGTTTTTTAAATTAAGAAAAGGAAGAATAAGAGAGTAGAGGAGAGATTCTGCTCATCAAATAACCTTTCACATTGAGTGTAAAATGAAATGAGTCATAGACTTTACAATCATAAAAGAGTCTCTGTTATGCACCACTCACTTCCTTTTCTTCATCTTCTTCATGAAATACACAGAGTTTTACATTAGTTACATTAATTTATTGTCAACTTGATATCCAGGGAAATATCAAAACTAAATCCTACAAGCCCTCAGGGAGAACTGCCTCTATCTACTGATATACAAAAAATAGTAAACAATTTTAATGATAGATCCTATAATCTAGGCAACAAATTTGCAGGAATATAGGTTTTCAATTGATTTGATTACATCTGGCAGGTACACTGTATCCTTCTCCTAGTCTTCACTGATCCATCTGATCTTCAATGATCTTGAATCCAACACTTGACAACTCACATAGATAACTGATTGCAAAATCAAAACAAACTGCATGCCGACTTAAGGAAGGATAATATATTCATTCCTTTAATTCCATAACGTCTTCCTCTTATACTCTTCATTCTCTGCCTTTTACCATCACAAAAAATGCAACTCTGTATCTTTATTGCAAAATTGGCTGCTACAGGTGTTCCTGTAGCGCCAACATATTTCTTGTGTGGAGAGGTGCGAGAACTTCCTGTAGCGCCTATTTAAAACCTGAGTTTGACCTATTTAACACCTTTTTTCTTGCCCATCATCATCCATAGGAAGACAAGACCTCAAGTGTATGAAAACAAAAAGGTATCCATTATACTTCAATCAGTTTTAGTAAAAAATTAAGATTGCACAGGAATTTAAGCTCTCAGTTTTGAATTTCTCCCTGGAAGACAGATGTAGCTATCTCAACTAACAACTCCAAACTGTTCCTTTTCATTTTCTTTGTTTGGGAATGAGTTTTCATCTTCTTAGATTCATCATATTTATGCCTGGTCATAGGTTTAGGGCCTTTCTTACTTTGTTTCCCTTGTTGTTTTGCAGAAACATTTCTTTTTCTGTGGGAACCTTTTTGTTTGTTGCCATGTCATTTTTCTTAGGTTTCTTCTGCTCAGATATGGTTATAGAAACATTCTTACTTTCTAATGACTCCACCTTAGGGCTTGTGGGTTCCTCATCAATTACTGTAAATTTATCTTTTATTGCAGGGTCATACATGGCTTTAGATTTCAATCTAAACCTGTTTTGAGGCCTAGTACTCCTTTTTCTAAGCATGACTCTATATCTGTAAGCATCATCTTCAGAAGAACTGGAATTAGAGGGAATAACATCTGGAATAGGCTCTTTATGTTGTATAGGGTTTGAATGCACCTCTACTAGCTCAGATTCATGAATCTTACTAGGCATCCTAGGTTCTTCTTTGGTTTCTTACAGTAACCTCTTCCTCCGCATATAAAATTTTTGTGCAAATGGGAATGGATTCTTACCTTTTCCTAGCACATGGGAAGATCCTTCTCCTATTTGTAAACTTCTTCGAGTAATCTCAACTTTCTCTTATGGAATCTTCGAACTAGATTTCCTTTTATTCTTTCTTGAAACAACAGGTTGATTTGAACTTGGTGAAACTCCCTTCGTTGGCTTAACAAAACTGTTAGGCATTTTCTTAGCAGACACATAAACTTCTGGTTCAAACCCTGACTGTAGAAAAAGCTGATTCCATTTCCTCTATCTTTTCTCCATCTCAGCCTTTACGAGAACCTTGATTAACCCTCAGTTATAGATACCATGTGAGGGGGTCTTAGGGTTCTCTTGGATCGTCTTAGCCATCTTATTCGGGTCCCTCATGAAATAATATGGCAGGCTCATTCTTTTAATTCCAGCTAAGTGAAGGAGAAAATGAAGATGATACAAAAAAAATGTGGAATACCATCCTTCACAAGTGCTATAACACTTTAGCATATGCAAACAATCCAACCATTCATCAACTATCCAATCTTTAGGTATACCCTTAGCCCAGTTTGGATCTCTGTGCTCTAGTTTAAAAAATTGGTTCACATCCCCACCGGTGATTAGCATGTTTTGAACCACTTTTCCCCATCAAAAGAGAGATTGCATGCTGCAACTATTGATTCCTCAGTAATTTGCATGACCAGATTTTCTATTCGAACCCTCTGCCCATTAAATCCCTCAGCGAATGCCTAGGCTACATCATAGTGATAGCCATCCATTTTTGCACAATACAGATACCGATCAACTTGGTCAAAAACATGTTTCACGTTTTCGTAGGCGTCCATTAGCTTGGGTCCTTTAGGCTCCCTTCTATTTACATGACCGCTTTTACCCATATCTTCTATCATGACCAGGATACTGGATTTCTTGCTAAAGAAGTGGGATATGCCGATTATGTTGAGATGAATACGGGATTTGCTGACTATCTGGAGGATGTTTGAATCGATGTCAGGTGATAATAATACCATGTATACACATTTTGAAGTTGATAGTGTACTTGATGACCGTCTTGAACGTTCATTCTCCCAGCTAGGACGAGCCACGTCCTCAAAACCGTCCAACAATACTTGCAATGATGAAAAACAGGGGTAGGTGGAAGTTCCTGTAGTGCCTTGATAAAAATGTCTTTTGGCATGTTTGGATGGAATTGTCCTTTCGAAAGATTTCAAACTATGATAATCATTAGACATGGACTATGACATGATATTAGATAATGATATTCACATCATTCAAACCTTGTTTTGTTTTGGATTTGAAATTGAAAGATCATATCAACTATTTTATGGAAAGTTTTTAAAACTAAATGATTTCATGACACAATCACTATAAGCATGTGCATAACTCCACCTATCCCCTCTTATAAACATAGGTATTTCTCATTCCTAACAACATAACATTAATTTAAGCCCAAATGTCAAAATTTTAACAATGTGAATTTGAGAACTAACACTGGTTCCTTCCGGGGATGGAATCCTCATTGTGAGGATCCAAGAACACACTGAGCATGTGCCTTAATCCACCACTGCAGCCTGTCCCTGTATATGGTCAATTGAAAACAATCTCCTTCATACTGAAACTTATCATATCCATTGAAAGAAACTAAAAACCAATCCACACACTGTGCCCAAACAACTCTACAAATCCCAAAGAAATGGATACCCAACCATCAATTTGAAAAGAAAAATTTGGATCTACAACAATGTTTTTCCATTGGGCTATAGAGTCAATTATCCATGCTCATCTATAGCAAGTTGAAAACAAACTACTCGGATGTGAGCTTATTCAACCCTCCTACAATACTAACCTGAGGACATCATGCTAATCATGTGTAGGCGAATTTCCAATGTAGCCATGCAATCATTTTACTGAGAAAATGGTCTTCTTTGAAACTGAATGAAAGAATACAAAAAAAATGAGATGTTTGCAGCAGAAATATTATATACAGCTTATACTCACAGCCATATTTTGTTTACATACCAAATGTCGCAATACTGCAAGCTTATGGAAACACTGACTCTAAGTAGATGGCCACTGGATCATGAAGGGAATGATAAAAATCCAGTCGATGTAGAAGACCAAGTTGCTGATGTATAATTTATTCTCCATCAATGAATCCATAATCCACTTGAAATAATGCCCAAATATCACACATTCCATTACAAATTGGGACAACAAAGAGCTCTTGAAACTGTCCATTATATTCTTGACTTGGGGATCGTTTAACAATGTTTGAAACAAGAATATTAAGAGGATTGGAAAGAAACATATTGTATTCATTAATTTCAACATCAGAAGCAACATGCTCAATGTAATCTGCATCATATTGGAATGTTTCTTCAAAATATGCATAATGACAATTACATACTAGTCTATTGATATCACCTCCTAAGCATGCTGATATGGAAATCTGCTTATCAGAATCAAGCTCTGATTCTAAATTATAACTATCATACACAAGATCTGATCCCTCACGGATAATGGATTCAATACCCTCATGAAATTGTTGTTCAAACTGCCCCACATCATGGACTTCTGGATCCAAGACTCTGATATCATTATCATATTCATTGAAAACTGGAGAACTTTGATACATATCTAATGGTAATGATGAAGAATAATCAGTATGATCTTCAAGATGATTTACAACAAAAAGTTATTCAATAAAAAGCTGATCTTCACAAGGACTTGTAGCAACAAGATCTTCATGATGATCATCACTCATATTACATGAAACATCTTGAAAGCTATCAAATCCAACCTTATATTCATTCTATTGACATATTCCTTCATGAATTCCATCACCAAAATTTTCCCATTTGTTAGCAACAAGAGATTTAATTTGTTCACAACAATCATGCAATAAGAGATCAAAAGGATAAATTCTCTTACAATATGAATGAAAAATAACATGGAAATCCTTTAATGATGAAAGACTAGAAATAGGTAGAGATCGGTACCATTATCTTGCCTCTCCTTCCAAGGAGTACATAAACATTTTCATCAATACATATTCATGATGAATATACTACTGGTCCATGTATTGATAAAAATCAATCAAGTGTTGTGCAAGATGATCGTGATCATCTCCTCTGAACCTTGGAAAGTAGTCTCCCCATTCATGCATAGTAGGCACAATATTTGGAAAACCAGGAATAACAGAGAAATCAAATGGAGAAAACCTACGAGCCAAAATGCCTTCCATGGCCTTTAACATCCTGGATCAATGGAGTCACCAACAAATTCTTCCTTCATGGAGTCACCAGGTGAATGATGCAGTCATAACTATGTCCAACCCCTGTTCACCATCAGGAGATAGAACTGATCATTTTCGTTCTTCCCAGGGAAGATGCCTTTGTTCCTTCATCCCTGGAAACATCGCCAAAAGATGTTAGTTCCTAAAGTTTCACTTGAATTCTAAAGGGAAAGCCAGGACATCATCAAGTTATTGCAATGGTTTATTATTGTAGGTATGTTTTGGATTTTGAAAAGGTTTGAGTTTTCAGTAGTGGATGAAGAAGGAGAACATCAATCTCTGATCGCAAATAAGTTCCAATCACACTTACTTAGTCAATGGTAGTCATTCTAATGAGGCAGATAAAATCATAAGAGGAAAGAAATATGCAAGTTCCCAATTTGTTCACTCACATAGGAAGATTCCTGATCCTAAATATCATTCAGAAACATAGAATAATGTACTAAAAAACAAGTCTTGAAATGGGAAATAAATCAGTAAAATATTCATTGTCTTACAAGCATAACAATATATATTCAATGCTTCACAAATGTAACATGTTTTTTAAAGTAAGAAATGGAAGAATAAGAGAGTAGAGGAGAGAGTCTACTCATCACATAGCCTTTAACATTGAGTGTAAAATGAAATTAGTCATAGAATTTACAATTAGAAAATAAAGTCTCTGTTATGTATCACTCACCTACTTTTCTTCATCTTCTTCATGAAATATATAGAGTTTTATATTAGTTACATTAATTTATTTTCAAATTGATACCCAGAGACATATCAAAACTAAATCCTACAAGCCCTAAGGGCAAATTTCTGCCTCTATCTACTGATATACAAAAAATAGTAAACAGTTACAATGATAGATCCTATAATCTAGGAAACAACTTTGTAGGAAGATAGGTCTTCAATTGATTTGATTACATCTGGAAGGTACATTGTATCCTTCTCTTATTCTTCAGTGATCCATCTGATCTTCAATGATCTTGAATCCAACACTTGACAACTCACATAGACATCTGATTGCAAAATCAAAATAAACTGCAGGCTGACTTAGGGAAGGATAATCTATTCATTCCTTTGATTCCATAAGGTGTTCCTCTTATACTCTTCATTCTCTACCTTTTACCATCACAAAAAATGCAACTCTGTATATTTATTGCAAAATCGGCTGCTACAAGTGTTCCTGTAGTGCCAACATATTTCCTGTGTGGAGAGATGCGGGAACTTCCTGTAGCGCCCATTTAAAACTTGTGTTTGACATATTTAATGCATTTTTATTTCCCATCATAATCCATAGGAAGACAATACCTTAAGTGTATGAAAACAAAAAGGTATCCATTATACTTCAATCAATTTTAGTCAAAAATTAAGATTGCATAGGAATTTAAGCTCTCAGTTTTGAATTTCTCCCTGGTAGACAGATGTAGCTGCCTCAACTAACATGTCCAAATTGTTACTTCTCATTTTATTTGTTTGGGAATGAGTTTCCATCTTCTTAGGTTCATCATATTTATGCCTGGTCATAGGTTTAGGGCCTTTCTACTCTGTTTACTCTATTTCCCCTGTTGTTTTTCAAAAACCCTTTATTTTTCTGTGGGAACCTTTTTGTTTGTTGCTGGGTCATTTTTCTTAGGTTTCTTCTGCTCAGATATGGCTGTAGAAGCCTTCTTACTTTCTAATGACTCCACCTAAGGGCTTGTGGGTTCCTCATCGATTACTATAACTTTATCTTTGATTGCAGGGTCATACATGGCTTTAGATTTCAATCTAAACCTGTTTTGAGGCCTAATACTCCTTTTTCTAACCATGATTATATATATGTAAGCTTCATCTTTAGAAGAAATGGAATTAGGGGGAATAACATATGGAGTAGGCTGTTTATGTTGTACAGGGTTTGAATGCACCTCTACTGGCTTAGATTCATGAATGTTACTAGGAATCCTAGGTTTTTCTATGGTTTCTTGCAGTAACCTCTCCCTCCTTGTTGTAACCTAGGTCTGCATCCCCTGCCTCTCCTCTCTTTTTCCTATGCCTTTATCATTTTTTTCCTTTTTCTGGTTGTTTAAGTCAGTTTCCCACTACTGAGTGTTTTTTCCCTTATTCAGTTTTTGAGTCTTTGCGTATTTCTGTTTCTGTTTTTTTAGGACAAAATTTCAAAATGATTGTCATCACGTGCACCATTGATTGAGCTCACCGCAGCTCTACCAAGTCTTTTTCTATGCACAAGAACTGTCCGTGCACACGACGCAACAATCTAGAGCAACAAAATTCGGGCTCAGACCGTGGGAACAAACAGGTTAATTTTCGATGACAGCGATCCATCAGGTCAAATAGATCAACGATTCTCGTCCATTTGGGTTTCAAAATCACAAGGGTTTTAATATCAAGTTCAAATTACTAAGTTCCTGAAGACCCGAAGCCTCCCAAGAATCGAAGAGCCAAAGTCTCGAGAACCTGACATGTTGCTTCGGTGATTTTCCTTAGGGAGTTTTCCGAGCATAACATGTTGGCATATTTTACAGGAAGAGTGTGCTTGTCATTAATGGCAAGAACAACAACGAAGATGGAAAATAGGAAAAACATAAGCTCAGGAGGAGGAGCAAACAGTAAGTAGAGATCAAAGCTCAGAATAAAAAATGTAAGCTTAGGAGGAGGAGTGAATAGTATGCAGAGATCAAAGCTCGGAAGGAAAAACATAAGATCAGTGTGAGAAGCCTCAATAGTCGTCCGATCAAGAAATTGACGGTGTTGACTGTCTCATATAACAAACATCGGTCATATGAGTGGCCGTGGGATTAAGGACCATTGGAGGATTGTGACCGTCAGATCTACAAGCCAGATCAATGACAGGGATGAATTGCGGGGAGTGAAAGAAGAATTAAACATCTCGCTAGTTCCAATCCCGCAATTGGTCTAGATCGTCATATCTCATAGACTCAGATATTGATGACTGTGGTTGATCCAACAAGCAATCATATTAAGTCGGATTGAGTTGTGACCATCGGATGCACAATCGCCAGATCAATGACATGGATAGATTGCAGAGATCGGAAGGAGAATTAAATATCACGCTAGTTCCAATCCCGAAATTAGTCAGGACCGTCAGATATTATAGCCTCGAAGATCGACGATTGTGGTTGACTCACCAATGGTGCACAACTTCAAATTGTGGAGTTTTGGTGACAAATTAAATCACTCGCAAGTTGTGGTTCCACAACCATCCTTGATTGTTGATATTCTTCGAGAATATTCACAACTGTCGGATCACTTTAAGTGGAAGGATAGGATAAGTGGGGCTCAAGGGTTGAGAATTTGATTATCTGAATACCCGTCAGCCGTCGTATCAAACCTGAATTCCCGTCAGCCTTCAGATCATTTTAAAGTGGAAGGACATGATAAGTGAGGTAAAAGATCTGAGATCTCATTTATGTGAATTTATGTCAGCCGTTGGATCATTCTAAGTGGAAGGACAGGATAAGATAGAGGATCTACATCGCAGACAGATCGAGCCATCGATCCAAGATCATGATTGACAAACAACATTTAGTTCAGGTATAAATATGCGAGGAGGTTAAGCTTTGGAAAAATCTCACTTCATATTTTTCAGTTTGAGATTTGAAAAACCCGAAGCTTGGAGAGCCAGAAATCCGAAATGAATAAGGACCATCGGATCTGAAGAACATACGATGACCATTAGATCAGGGAGATCTATGTCAATAGATTACGTTAGCAAGCCTCATCTACAAGGACATGTGGCATACCACATCAGCAAAGGATATATGGGAGATCATGTTAGCAAGGACGTGTGGCAGAGCACATCAGCAAGGACACGAGTTGTCCGATCTGAAAGATCACTTCGGGTGTATTCTCAACCATTGATCATAGTACAGTGGAAGGATAGTGTAAGTTTGAAAAGTTCAAATCCTGAAGTTTCGAAGGGAGAAGTTCCGACAACCGTCCATCTCAATGTTTGATTAAGTCCTAGCCATCAGATTGAACAATGAAAGGATGCGTGTAAGGATCAAATCTAACCATTGATTTGTTTCCGTGAAATAAACCATCTAATCCGGTTGAAAGGTCAAATTCCTAAAGTGAACGAGGACCATTGATCCGAGAGGGACACACGTCAATGGATTGTCAACTCTGGAAGTTTGGCATATTGGAAAAGTGAGGTCTGATATTTGAAACTCCTAAAGCCCGGATCACGAAGTAAATCTCAGCCATTGATTTAGGAAGGGTAGATTTGATCCGTAGACTTGAGTGGATAGATATGAACCATCAGTTTAGGAGCACCGTCAAGATCATGAGATCGACGGTCTTGTCGCATTGTTGGGCTAGAACATGCTCGTGTCTTAATTTTTTGTGAGCGGGCCACAATCGAAACCACAGTTTTGGAGAAAGGACGCGTGGAGGCTCGTAGTGAATTGTGGGGTGAAAAGAGGGTTTCCCTCAAACCACCTTTGGATGCACACGCAATCGCATGGTCACATGATAACACCGCCCATGGTCACATCAGCGAAAGATAGGGGAAGGAGCTAATGCTACCAGGCTCCACCTCAGAGTATAATCCAACAACGCCGATCAAATCGAATCTGATCGAAGGGTTGCTGTTTCATTTCGTGATTTCTTGATCAGTTACGATTCAATTACACTAATTGAATCATTGTTCCTCAGCAGCTGAATCATTGTTCCTAAGCATTATGAGATTCCTGACATTGAGTGTTTGTGATGTAGAGTGTAACGGATGATGAGAGCACGAATAAAAGAAAGATGTCGAGACAAAGGAAGGCTGTTGTTTCTAGGTAAAACAAATTGAACTGTATGTAATCAAGTAGAGAGCATGAACAGAGTGTGAGAGATGCAGAGATGAAGAACACAAGCTGAACAAAGCAGAAATGGTGAAAACAACAGACTGTACGAGAACTTAAGAGCATGAGAAGAACAAAGGAAGAGAAGATGGAAAGAAACAACAAGTGGAGCCAAGCATGAACAGACATAACTAGACCATAATTGCAGAATAGAGAAGAAATGGTAAACGTTGAAATGTATGTATTATTGTAAAGTATTATTCAAGCAAAGGTTTTAGAAAACAGGGTGGTAGGGTGGTGCTAGGGAGGACTGCCGTCCTTAGAGTTTCAAGTGGGTGCTTGAACACAAGAAGTTGTAGCTTCCATCTGGTTGCAGCCAGAAAAACCAGGGTGGTAGGGTGGTGCAAGGGAGAACAATTGTTCTCTGTTATACAGGTTGGTGCTTGTGTGAATGGAAGTTGGTGCTGGAACATTCAAGGAGTTGGTGCTTCCTTCTAGTGGATTCTAGAGAAACCAGAGAGTTGGTGCTCTCAACAAGTTGCAGCTTGCTAAAGAAGAGGTTTTAGCCTCATTTTGAGTTGGTGCTCAAAGAAAGATAATGTACAGAACTTAAAAGAATTCCTATCATTCCAAGAAGAAGAGTTTTTCTCCCTTTATGGGTTTCCTCATGAATATCTGTCTTTGTGTATATCATGTGTGTGATTGATGTTTATTATTTTTGCTGTTCAATACTTGCATAATTTTGATGATCACTTGAAGAAGGTTAATAACATTTTATTAGGCATAAAATTGTTTAAGCACAGTAAAAACTGATTCACCCCCCCCTCTCAGCTGTCTTAGTATTTCCAACATAACAGTCATAAACTCCCAAAGCCCAGACTTCTGAAGAGAATTTGTACCGTTCATTTATCATGACACACGACAACAAATCTTTCACTTCAGAGATTTTCCTCCGGGAGGTTTTTCATGCTTCACATTTGAAACTCCCAAAGCCCAGACTTCCGAAGAGAATCTGGACCATTCATTCATCATGACACAGGGCGACATATCATTCACTTCAGATATTTTCCTTTGAAATATTTTTCATGTTTCACATTAAAAACATCTGAAGCCTGAAAGTCTGAAGTGAATCTGGAACATTGATCCCAAGTCAACGAGAACCGTCGATCCTTGCAGTAGGTAAATATCACTCGAATCACAGATCGTCATTAGATCGACGACCACACTTCATTGCGGGGATGTAAAGTGCTCGAGCATCAATTTTCCTAAGCAATCCCGCAATTGGAACCATGGTATTTTTGGAAGGCTACATTTCAGCTTGTGGTGGATTGCAGGTCCAAAGGCGGTTTGGATCCAAACCACCCTCAAGAGCTCCCACAATCACTTGCTTGAATGACATCGGATCACCGTGTCACCTCCACTCATCCCACTCACTACTCTCTTTCCTCTCACCACCCAACACTTGTCCTCCGTTAACCCCCACACTGATCTCCATCGGGGGTGGCCCACCACTCCAGATCAACGGTCCTTGTCATATCTCAGACCCCTCAACCATTCTACCTTTAATGGTGGGGGGGGGTCTGAGCAAGTGGTTTTCCCATTGCAGGCCCTACCTAACGTGGCGACTCCTCAAGAACTAGGACCCCCCCCTCGCTAATTCGCTTACCGCTTACCCCCCCCTCCGAGTTCCTCCTGGGTTGTTTTTCAACACCGCCCCCTCTCACTTTTCGCCACCTGTTCTCCACTCACTTCCCAACCTATCTACTCCTCCTCTCCCTACGTGCCACCTGTATCCTTCACTACATGTCGCCAACTCCATACTCTCAATACCTCCATCGTATTCACACTTCCTCTCACTTTGACATCTATCTTCACACGTCATATACCCTCGTGTCCATTCATCCCGTCTCTCGATTGGATGCTCGCCTCCACGTCTCCCCTCATGCCTGATGAGCCGACAACCATTCTAGCGAAGATATTTCATAGGTACAGATAGCATCTGACGAGGTCAATTTAAAATGCACTTGGCTTCCAAAATATCAGGCATACACAGAGAGTTAAGTCTTAGTCACAGGTCTACACAGATTAGTTTCAGAAACACTTCAGCAAACTCTGCACATGCAGCTGGTTATCTCCAGTGGCCTCCAACAACTCGCAGACATGCCATCATTCAACATAGATCTATGCTCTGTCACTCTGAGGCCTATTTTCAGCCACTCAGTTCCTCCAACACATGCATCAGTTATGTCGCAGAGACAGTAGTAGTTTTATTTGTTTAAGTCCAACATTTTCCTAGTTTAGATGCAAGAGTGGTCTTCTGTGTGTGATAAGAACCACTTTTGCTGATTAAGTCCAGTGTATTAGTAAAGTTAATTATTTGATTTACGAACAGTTCCCTAAATTTAGGACTCAGTCCCCTAAGGACGAGAGCCTCTACAACTCTTTTAAAGAGTTAGTTTTTGGATATTGGGGAAGTCGGATTTTTGAGGAAAGAATAACAATACAACAGATTGGTTGGACCCATTTTATGCATGGAATAAATCTCTCTACCTGGTGAACATACTCTTGATGACAATGTTTTGTTCAACTCTTCATCTATTTTCATTCTTATTTTGAATACAGTTTTTGATTTGTGCAACATACATTTCATTTCCTTTCATCTATTGTATGACTTATTTTTACTAATATGCAACCTGTCAAATAGTTAATGCTTTGGTGAAGATTTGTTTTCTGCAACCTGTGGGAGTTATTGTGTTCTAATACATGTTTGATGTCTTGAAATGATATTTTAAGTATTGAACTTTGTGCAATAGATTATTCATTGAGTAGTTGGTTGTTTCCCTCCAGTGTGCCATCACCCAAGGAGGGCCCTCATCCATCTCATTCTACCAACCCAACCTTGCCTTTGTCTTGATAGAATAACCCTCTGACCAACCAACAAAAAGTTAAAGAAGCAATCATTCTAAACTGATAGGTGGCCTATCTTTTCCCTTTAACAGTCAGGTGCAGACCTTAGGACCAACATCTTCTGGCATCATTGTTGGGGAACAAAGTAATGAAATATCTTTCCCTGGGAGAATGACAATTGATCAACTTTGACCTTTGAAGGTGAACAAATATCAGATGCAGACAGACTTCCATCTTTCACCTGGCGACTTCACTGAGTAAAATTTAAAGAAGAAATACTGGCACCTAGAAAGGGATTCAACATATCTAAATCTAAAAATAGCAAAGCCAAGAAGGCTGATTATAACCCTGAGAATAACATAGTAGGCTTTGAGCTAGAAAGGCAACTAAGGAAATCCACTGTAGCTCAGCGATACACTTCCCCCCTCAAGGGAAAAGCTGCACACCAAGAGAATACTTCAAACCATCATCATGAGCAACTTGAATTTGCTAGCCCTGAGAATCATAATTTCAAAGGGGCTCACACATCTCCTACTCTTGATTCTACTTCAACATCCAATCCTGCATCCACTCCTGTATCTCCCATAAATTTTCATATTCCTATTGTTCAATCCATGGCCGTTAATAGGATGGATGTCATAATTGCTGCCAGATATGCACCCTTAGTGCTACATATAGTTTTACATGCACTCCCAACCACAGATTACATGAAATATCTACCAAGATATAATGGGGAAGGTGAAATAACTCCTGAAGAACATCTGGTAGCCTTTTACAGTTTTGCAGACAACTTTAACATTGATTATTCAGATGTGTGGATGAGGTTGTTTGTACAGAGTTTGGATGGGGAGGTCAAAAATGGTTCAGGAGTCTTCCTCCAGCCTCCATTGCAGATATTGAGGCGTTAGATGAAGATTTCATAAAGAAATGGGGAGATAGGAGAGATTATCTCTATTACATCACTGAATTTGGGGCTCTAAAGAGAAAAAATGGTGAATCTATTTCATACTTCACCAAGAGATTCAATAAAATGTATGGTAGAATCCCAGATGAAATCAAACCAACTGAAACCTCTGCCAAGATCACTTATGGTAATGCATTTGATGCAGAATTCTCCCTCCGCATGAGAGAGAGAAGATCAACCCCACTGTTATCCATGCATGAAGAAACCATTGAAGTTGAATCTAATATTTTGGCATCAGACAGATTAAAGACTAGATCTCATAAAGAGAAGAAAAAACAGAGAGAGGATGCCCCTACCTCTTCTAACCTAGCTACATCTAATCCCAAACTTGAAGAGATGACTAAGACTTTGAAGGATCTGACTTCTGAGATAGCTAAGATAAAATGGGAATCCAAACAACCAAACAAAAATTTTCAAGGGGCTGGTAACAATAATCAGAACCAATTCAGAAGGCCTAATGATGCTCCTCAAGTAATGTAGAGAGAAAGGAGAAATAGTGATGATCAAAGGGTAGTGCTCCCTTTACAAAACAATCATATTAAGGAGATAGATGCAGACAATGATGTTGTGGATGATACTACTATGCTTTTCAATGAGACATATTATTATACTAGTCACTTAACACAACAAGAATATGAGGTAGCACAATTGTCAAATCAATTTGATGACCAGATAGGGGAAGAGGGATTTATTCAAGGTCAACCCAAGAAGAAATACGATTTAAGGATGAGAAATGGAGCTTCCAAGGCCACCACCTCTGATCAAGGCAAACAAGCAGAAGCCCCTCCCAAGACAAATCCAAATAAAGGTATGCCATCTAAAACTCAACCATCTCCACTATCAAAACCTATTTCCCCTGAAACAAAGGAAGATGATAAGCCACCAACCTCTTTCAGCTTGGAACATGAGCTAAGAAAAATCAAGATTCCTGTCCCCTTGACAGAATTGTTAAAAAATGAATCTTTCAAGAAATCCATCATGAAAGTTATGCAACCTACTCCTTCTAGTGTATCTTTTGATGTCATTAGTCTACAGGATGAAAACCCAACCATTACTGTGGGCCCACACATTGAGGATGGCTCTGATGCTTCTCCTCCTTTCTATATATCTCTGAATGTCCATGATAAGATCCTGCATAATTTTCTTATGGACTCAGGAGCCTCTCACAATGTCATGCCCAAAGTTTTTATGGAAGAACTAGGTTTGAATATTACCAAGCCTTACCAAGACGTGTAATCCTTTGATTCCAATATAGTAAAATGCCTGGGATTGATAAAGGATATGGTGGTTTCTCTAGCACAATTACTCATGAAGAGTGTAGTGATGGACATTGTGGTGGCCGACATCCCCCCAAAGTTTGGCATGCTATTATCTAGAACTTGGGCTAAGAAGGTTGGAGGATCATTGCAAATGGACCTCACATATGGCACCATTCCTGTGTTTGGTGGTGAGCACATGAGGCTATACAGAGAGGTAAGGTTAGCCTACATAGTCAATGATCATCATAACCCAAGAAATCACCCCATTTATGTTGTTGAGGATGGGATTGGTTCATCAGTTTTTCATTTAGATGATGATGAACCCGAAATATTAGTCAGTCAATGCAGAGATCAGCCAATGACTGGTCAACAAAACAAGGTGTGGAAGATGTATTTCGATGGATCTTCATCAAAATACGGTTCTGGTGCAGATATTCTCCTCATTTCCCCTTTAGAAGAAGTTATAACCCTCTCTTATAAGCTAGAGTTTGAGACTACTAACAATATAGTTGAATACAAAGCTCTGGTATTGGGATTGAGGGCTGCTAAAGACATGGCCATTGATTGTTTAGCAATTTTTGGTGATTCTGACTTGGTCATCAATCAAGTGAGGAATATCTATCAAGCTAAGCAATAGAGGCTCAAGAAGTACAGGAACGAGGTATGGGACCTGATCAATAATTTCTTTCTAACATTTAACCTCTCTTTCATTACCAAAGAACAAAATTAGAAAGCGGATTCTCTGGCCTTAGCTGCCAGCACGTTCAAGCCTCTCATTGGCCCAAATATTAAATATCAGGTGGAAATCAGACATAGAACAACCATACCAAACAACATAAATCACTGTCAAGTCTTTAGTGACGATTTAGAGTTGCTGAGATTTCTTCACACCATTGATGAATTCTCCAATATCTCAATTGATCATGAAAGTCAAGAAGATGAAAATGAGAAATTAGAAGATCAACAATGTTCTCATCTGCTGAAGACAGTGGTTTGTCATGATATTGTGGAGGTGAAAACCAACCACATTCCTAGAGGAATAATACCATTGGAAAGATTGTTTGACAACAATGATGTTTACAAAGGAACTGCCATGAAGAATCAAGAAGAGGAGGTGAAAGAGTGAAATATTGGGACCACTGAGAATCCCAAGATCATCAAGCTGTCCAAAGCATTGGCTGTAGAACAAAAAGACAAGTATGTCGGTCTCATTAAAAATTTTGTTGATAATTTTGCATGGTCCTATGAAGATTTGAAGACATTTGATACTGACATCATCCAACACAAGATCCCTCTAAAAACTGGCTCTAAGCCATTCAGACAGAAGATTAGACAATTTAATCCCATCCATAATTGAGAAAGAGCTAAAACGAATGTTGGATGCCAAGATTATTGTACCATTAAGGTATTCAAACTGGGTGGCCAACTTAGTACCTATAAGGAAGAAGAGTGGGGAGATATGATTGTGTGATGATTTCAGAAATCTAAACAAGTGTTCTTTGAAGGAGAATTACCCCCTCCCTAAGATGGATCATATTTTACAGAGGGTGGTAGGTGCACACATAATTTCCTTGTTGGATGGATACTCTGGTTATAACCAGATAACAATTTGTAAGGAAGATGAAGAAAAGACAACATTCACCACCCCATGGGGAAAATTCATGTACGACAAGATGACCTTTGGGCTCATGAACACAGGGGCCACTTTTCAGAGGGCCATGGACATAGCTTTTGTGGGGGAGAAAGACAAATTTATGGTCATATACCTAGATGAAATTACCATTTTTTCCAAGTCCGATGAGGAACATTTGCAACATTTGGAGCAAGTTTTCAAGAAATGTAGGAGGTATGGGATATCTCTCAATCCTAGGAAGTCTCACTTTGCCATGCCATAAGGGAAGCTCCTGGGCCACATTATATCAGCCAGAGGCATAAAAATTGATCCAAATAGGGTTTGTGCCATTCAACAAATTGAGATTCCTAGAAACAAAAGGGTTGTCCAGTCTTTTATTGGTAAGATAAACTTCCTTCGATGCTTTGTGCCGAATTTTGCTGGAATTATGAAGCCTATTAATAACATGTTGAAGAAATATGTTGTGATAAAATGGTACTCAGAGGAAAAATCATATTTCCAAACAATCAAGCAAGCTTTAGTTGAAGCACCTATATTGGCCAAACCTGATTATACCAAAGATTTCTTCATCTTCTCCTTTGCCTCAGATGAAACATTTGCTGCTGTACTGCTGCAGAAAAACAAAGAAGGGCATGAGAAACCCATAGCCTTTTTTAGCAGAGCCCTCCGAGATGCTGAGCTCAAGTATGATATGTTAGAGAAACAGGCTTATGCACTGGTCAAAGCACTCAAGGACTTTAGGGTTTGTGCGCTACAGTCTAGCATAACGACCTTTGTTCTTAGCAGCAATGTCAAAGAGATTTTGGTCCAACCAGACAATGAGGGGAAAAGAGGAAGATGAATTTTCAAACTGTTGGAGTATGAATTGCACATAAATCCCACCAAGCTGATCAAGGGGCAAGGACTGACCAAATTGCTATCAGAATCAAACTGTAAGGTGCTAAAATTGCATCATATCTTCACCCAATCAGATACACCCATCATACAGCCTGGACAAGACAACTTACAGGTATTTGAAAAATATTCCTCTTCACCTTGGTATAAAAACATCATCTATTTTATACAACATTTTGAATGTCCACCATATGTGAAGAAGAAAAAGGCCAGGTCTCTCAAATTGAAAGCTATCAAATTCTGCATCTCGAACGAGAACATGTATTGGAGAGATCCTACTGGCATCCTGTTAAGCTGCCTTGATGAAAATGAAGCTAAACAAGTCACGACAAAGATGCATAGAGGAGCATGTGGTGGACACAAGCACTTGATGGGGGAAGGCCCCATCCTCAAACACTATTTTTTTTGAGGATGGGGGAAGGCCCCTCTTGTACCATAGATGCTTTCCTTTATTTATTGCTTTTGATTAGTTAGTTGTGTGAATAAAGACTCCATAGCCCAATAAGGCATTGGGGTGAAGTTTCAACTTTTAATTCAATAAAATGCATGGCTGAGGGACAATAACAGATACACAGGGCTAACAGATAGAAACGAGGGTAAGTGATGAAAGGTAAGAGCAATTATCTAATCTCAAGGCACTGATCTACAATTCTTAGCACCTCACAGGGACGAGCTATCCCCAGTTGTAGCCAATGTTGTAACCTAGGTTTGCATTCCCTGCCTCTCCTCTCTTTTTCCTATGCCTTCATCGATTTTTTCCTTTTTCTGGTTGTTTAAGTCGGTTTCCCACTACTGAGTGTCTTAGCCCTTATTCATTTTTTGAGTCTTCACGCATTTATGTTTCTATTTTTTTGGAAGGATAAAATACATGACATATTTGTTTCAAAATGCTTTTCATCACATGCACCATTGATTGAGCTCATTGCAGGTATACCAAGCCTTTTTCTATGCACAGGAAATGTCCGTGCACACAACGCAGCAATCCAGAGCAACAAATTTCGGGCTTAGACCGTGGGAATAGACAGGTTAATTTTCGACGACGGAGATCCATCAGGTCAAATAGATCAACGAATCTCATTCATTCGGGTTTCATAATCGCCCGGGTTTTAATATCAAGTTCGAAGTACTAAGTTACCGAACACCCGAAGCCTCCAAAGAGATGAAGAATCAAAGTCCCGAGAACCTGACACGTCACTTCAACGATTTTCCTTCAGTATTTTTCCGAGCATAACATTCATAAACTCCCAAATCCTGGACATATGAAGAGAATCTGGACAATTCATTCATCATGACACGCGACATCAAATATTTCACTTCAAAGATTTTCCTCTGGGAGGTTTTTCATGCTTCACATTTGAAACTCCAGAAGCCCAGACTTTCAAAGAGAATCTGGACCGCTCATTCATCATGACATGTGGCAATAGATCATTCACTTCGCAGATTTTCCTCTGGAATATTTTTCATGTTTCACATTCAAAACATCCAAAGCCTGAAAGTTTGAAGTGAATCTGGACCATTGATCCCAAGTCAACGAGAACCGTCGATCCTTGCAGTAGGTAAATATCACCCAAATCACAGATCATCATCAGATTGATGACCATGCTTCATTATGGGGACATAAACTGCTTGAGCATTAATTTTCCTAAGAGGTCCTGCAATTGGAACCATGGTATTTTTGGAAGGGTACGTGGCAGCTTTTGGTGGATTGCAGGCCCAAAGGCGATCTAGATCCAAACCACCCTTAATAGCTCCCACAATCACGTGCTTGAATGACATCGGATCACCGTGTCGCCTCCGCTCATCCCACTCACTACTCTCTCTCCTCTCACCACCCGACACTTGTCCTCCGTTAACCCCTATGCCAATCTCCATCAGCGGTGGCCCACCTCTCCAAATCAACAAACCTTGTCGCAGCTTGGACCCCTCGACCATTCTACCTTTAACGGTGGGGGGGGTTCGAGCAAGTGGTTTTCCCATCACGAGCCCTACCTAACATGGTGGCTCCTAAAGAACTCAGAGCCCCCCCCGCTAATCCTCTTACCACCTACACCCCCCTCGGAGTTCCTCCCGGGTTGTTTTTCAACACCGCCCCCTCTCGCCTTTCGCCACCTATTCTCCACTCACTTCCCAACCTATCTACTCCTCCTCTCCCTATGTGCCACCTATATCCTTCACTACATGTCACCAACTCCATACTCTCGATACCTCCATCGTATTCACAACTCCTCTCACTTTGACATATGTCTTCACACATCATCTACCCTTGCGTCCATTCATCCCATCTCCCGATTGGATGCTCGTCTCCACGTCTGCCCTCATGCTCGATGAGCCTAAAACCATTCTAGTGAAGCTATTTCATAGGTACAGATGGAATATGACGGGGTCAATACAAAATGTGCTTGGCTTCCGAAATCTCAGGCATAGACATAGAGTTAAGTCTCAGTCACAGGTCTACGCAAATTAGTTTAAGAAATAGTTCAACAAACTTTGCTCATGCAACTAGTTATCTCTAGTGGCCTCCAACATCTTGTAGACATGCTGTCGTTCAACACATAACTCTGCTCTGTCACTCCGAGGCCTATTTTCGTCCACTCAGTTCCTCCAACACATGCATTAGTTATGTCGTAGAGACAATAGTAGTTTTATTTGTTTAAGTCCAACATTTTCCTAGATTAGATGCAAGAGTGGTCTTCTGTGTGTGATAAGAACCACTCTTGCTGATTAAGTCTAGTGTCTTAGTAAAGTTAATTATTTTATTTACGAACAGTTCTCTAAATTTCAGACTCAGTCCCCTAAGGACGAGAGCCTATGCAACTCTTTTAAAGAGTTAGTTTTTGGATATTGGGGAGGTCAAATTTTTGAGGAAAGAATAGCAATACAATAGATTGGTTGGACCCGTTTTATGCATGGACTAAATCTCTCTACCTGGTGAACATACTCTTGATGACAGTGTTTTGTTCAACTCTTCATGTGTTTTCATTCTTATTTTGAATACAGTTTTTGATTTGTGCAACATACATTTCATTTCCTTTCAACTATTGTACGACTTATTTTTACTGATATGCAACCTATCAAACAGTTAATGCTTTGGTGAAGATTTGTTTTCTGCAACCTATGGGAGTTATTGTGTTCTGATACATGTTTGATGTCTTGAAATGATATTTTAAGTATTGAACTTCTTGCAGTAGATTATTCATTGAGTAGTTTGTTGTTTCCCTCTGTTTTATAGTATTTCACCGGTCTGTCATTAGTGTGCCATCAACCAAGGAGGGCCTTCATCCATCTCGTTCTGCCAAACCAACCTTGCCCCTGTCTTGATAGAATAACCCTTTGACCAACCAACAAAAAGTTAAAGAAGCAATCATTCTAAACTGATAGGTGGCCTAGCGTTTCCCTTTAGTATTCAAGTGCAGACCTTAGGACCAACACTCCTCATATAAACTTTTTGTGCAGATGGGAATGGATGCTTACCTCGGCCCAACACACAGGTAGATCCTTCTCCTATTTGTACGATGCTTTGAGTAACCTCAACTTGCTCTTATAGAATCTTCTAACTGGATTTCCTTTTATTCTTTCTTGAAACAACATGTCAATTTGAACTTGGTGAAGCTCCCTCCGTTGGCTCAACAAAACTGGCAGGCATTCTCTTAGTAGACACATAAACTTCTAGTTCAAACCTTGACTGTAGAAAAAATTGATTCCATTTCCTCTGTATTTTCTCCAGCTTGACCTTGACGTGCACCTTGATTAACTCTCGGTGATAGATACCATGCGGGGGGGTCTTAGGGTTCTTTTGGATCTTTTTAGCCATCTTATTCAGGTCCCTCAAGAAATAATATGGCATGCTCATTCTTTTAATTCCAACTAAATGAAGGAGAAAACATAGATGATACATAAAAACTGTGGAATACCGTCCTTCAAAAGTGATATAACACTTTATCACATCAAAGATTCAAACCATTCATCAACTATCCAATAGCTAGGTGTACCCTTAGCCTAGTTTGGATCTCTATACTTTGGTTTCAGAAATTGGTTCACGTCCCCACCGGTGATTAGTTTGTTTTTGAACCACTTTTCCCCATCAGAAGGGAGATTGCATGTTGCAACTATTGATTCCTTCATAACTTGCATGACCATGTTTTTTATTCGAACACTCTGCCCATTAAATCCCTCAGCGAATGCCCAAGATACATCATAGTGATAACCATCCAATTTTTCACAATACAAATACCAACCAGCTTGGTCAAAAACATGTTTCACGTTTTTGTAGGCATCCATTAGATCGGGTCCTTAAGGCTCCTTTATGTTTACATGACTGCTTTTACCCATATCTTCTATCACGACTAGGATACTGGATTTCTTGTTGAAGAAGTGGGATATGGCGATTATGTTGAGATGAATATGAGATTTCCTGACTGTGTGGAGGATGTTTGAATCAATGTCAGGTGATAATACTACCATGTCTTCATGTTGTGACATTGATAGTGTACTTGATGACCATATTGAACGTTCATTCTCCTAGCTAGGATGAGCCACGTCCTCAAAACCGTCCAACAATACTCGCAATGATGAAAAATAGGGGCAAGTGGAAGTTCTTGTATCACCTTGATAAAACTATCTTTTGGCATGTTAGGATGGAATTGTCCTTTCGAAAGATTTCAAACTATGATAATCATTAGACATGGACTATGACATGACATTATATAATGATCTACAAATCATTCAAACCTTGTTTTGTTTTCGATTTGAAATCCAAACATCATATCAACTCTTTTATGGAAAGTTTTTAAAACTAAATGATGTCATGACACTATCACTATAAGTATGTGCATAACTCCACCTATCCCCTCTTGTAAACATAGGTATTTCTCATTACTAACAACATAACATTAATTTAACCCCAAATGTCAAAATTTTAACAATGCGAATTTGAGAACTAACACTTAGTTCAAGGATCAAGGTTACCGGTTCAAGTCATAAAGGAAAATTATATCACCTTGGAATTAGTAGAGGAATGGGTTAGAAGCCATGTGAAAAAATTACAAAATTCATCAATAATATAGAAAGAGGTCCTTTCAACCTTTCCACTAGTTGGAAATTGGTTAGTGTGGTGAGTTGGGAAAGGGGATAAATTCCAGATTGGACTGGATCCTTGGGTTGGAAGAAAAGGTTTCATAGGTTGCCTCCTCAGATGATAAGAGACTTAAGAAGAATAGGGTACTATACTCTAAGGCAGATAGTAAGTTGGGACATGACAACTCCTTGGCAACAACATTGAAAAACCTAGAGGGATATTGGTGTAGAGAAAGAAGATGCTTTTATATGGAAGAGATATGTAGATTACTTAAAAAATATCTTTGTCAAGATAAGAGATGAGGAAGATCAACTTATTTGGTCCAAAAATAAAACTGGTGAATATATACCAAAAATTGGATATAAGACATTAGTTGTTGAAGGAAGAGAGGATATTAAGGAGTGGCGAGGGAAAATTGTTTGGAAGCTCAAGAGTCAAGCAAAATATAAAAAAATTATGTGGTCGATTTTGAATAAGAAAAATCTCACCTAGGACAATTTGCAAAAAGAAACTTTGTGGGACTTGGTTGGTGTTGTCTATGACAATTAGAGAAGAAACAAATGATCACATATTCATGTCTTTCCCTTTTACAAAACATGGTTGGAATGAGGTGGAAGGTATGATTGGTTTAAAAAATGTATGGGTTGGAAACGATATTGAGGAGGCATTTAGGAGATGGTGCACAAATAAAGAAACTAGAAGGTTCAAAGGACTCCCAATAAATGTTGCTTGGGGAATATGGTTGGCCAGAAACATGAAATTGTTTGAGGATGAGGAAACATTACCTTTGAAATGCGTTTTTCAAGAATGAAAATTTTTATCTACCTTTCCCTAGATTCGTGATAAGCAAGTTGTACATTAGTCTAAAGAAGTTGATCTCAGTAAGGATATCTAATGGGATTACTTCGATGGTGCCTCCCAAGGACCCCTCAAAGGGGGTGTTGGAGGGATAATCCACTTATCAATGCATCACTATATATCTTTAAAAGTAGGTGTAGGTCATGGAACCAATAATTATAGTGATATTTTGGCACTTAAACTGGTTCTAATGTTGGCACAAGAATATGGAGTAAAAAAAATCCAAATATCTAGGAATCTACTTTTGGTTATTTAGTGGATGAGACAAGAAACCAAATGAAGGAATTTCACTCTCCATCCTTTATTTATTAATGTTCGGTCACTTCAAGTTGTTTCCTCTCATATCACATATGCACATGCATACAGAGAAAATAACATAATAGTGGATGAATTATAAAAGTAAGGAAATGGTTTGGATCGAGGGGTCTGGTCTATATTAGAAACAATACTGGATTTTATTTCGATTATATACATGAGCCTCAGATATAATTAATTCACGGTTTTTATGTGACTATAGAGGATGTTTCTAGGAAGCTAAATGCACCTTGGATGATATACAAAGAGCTCTTTTTTTATTTAAAAACAAAATCCATTTTTAAAAAAGTATGTAACAGGGCACATAATCCAATATCTTTATGACTGTAAGGAATTGTTAATAAGACATTTTGTATAAGATCAAGGATCAAGAATGAAATGCTATATAACATTTGACTATGTAATTATGTTTTTATAAATAGAATTACATGACTTTTTTCTTTGGAAAAAATAATTATTTTTTTCCCAATGAAAAAAAGCTTCTTATTTCATAGAATACACAAGTTCCAAACTTAAAAAACTGCCTTAGAAGGCTTACTTATAGACTGTCTCAAAAAGTTCCTATGTCTACATCCGTATTACTATTATATATCCTTACAAAACATTATGTACTATCTTTCATATCCTTGCATCATTTTCAAGTCGTATACATAAAAGAGTCACAGTCATAATTCCATTGCTTCTGTTTCAGTGCCTTCAAAACACTCATAGTACATGAAGGCCCCTCTTTGCATATGTAAAGCTTCTTTTGAGAGTTCATTTTATTTTACATTAATTTCTCTCAATATATGTTGAAAAGACAACCATTCAAAGGATTGAAAATAAAGCATTATGTCTCTTAAGATATTGGCCATATTGATATTTTGAATGGAGATTTTTCCTTTAGCTCAATCAATCACCAACTTAGAATCTCCCATGAATTGGAACTTCCTGATATCCTTTTTCTCTTCTATCTCTAGAAGGGTCCACAATGCTATGAGTTTTCTTTATTATTGGAACCTTCACCTGGAGCATACCTGATGTAAATATGATCATTCTGATTTAAGAATAACACAACTCCTATGCCAATGAAAGGAGGGTGTCCTTGGATGGTACCATCGAAATAACTCCACAGAACAAAATAATCCAGAATGGGAAAGGAGGGTACCCTTTGCTTTAGATTTTTTGGGTCCTCTTTGGACTCCGTTACCTGTGCCAGGGTTAGAGATGTGATCACTTATGGCGACATCCATTTATATTTAAAAGTTTATGAGTTGCGCACCCACCATAAGTTTGCAACCAAAATACATAGTAGGCCCACATACATCTTTAACGACCTGTCCTGGATCCACATCGTATAACATTCCTCAAGGTTAAGATTATTCCAATCCACACCTACTTTAAACTTTTCTTTTATCGTCATTGCAACCTGACCTACATAAGGGCACGAGACAAAAAAGTGAGAGGCAGATTCAAAGTTTAATTTCAAAAGTACACAACGATTTGGACCATGCCAGTTCATTTTTTTCCAGATTATCCCATGTCAGAAGTTTGTTGGTTAAGATCAACCACATAATTAGTTTACAACGTAGTGGGGCCTTGGATTTCCATAAAACCTTCCACCACCATTGTGGTTGGGCATTTTTCCTTTCCTCTTGTCATGCTTTGTACCCCATTTTGGCAGTGAAGGATCCATCCTTAGGGTTACGTGACCAACACAAAGTATCCTCATTTTCTTGGGAAAGTTTTATGAAATTTTTGCATAACCGAGAAACGTAAAAGTTCCATTCATTGTGAAGGACCTCAGGGAGGCCTAGAGTTGTCACATCTTTCCATCCTACTTTCCGTTGAGTATGAGGGATACCATTGTAGGTGTCATGAAGATAGTTAATGTTATTTCTCCTTAAGGACAGGATGAGGGGGGGGGAGAGTCTGAAATTATTTCCATCTCCCATCCAAGGATCTTCTCCCACCCTGATGTTTTTCCCATCACCTATTTTCCATACCACCCAATCTCCTACCAATGCGAATGATTCGACCAGAGCATTCCACACTATGGACCCTTTGGAGGATTTATTTGATTGCCTAAATCACTCGTTCACAGAGAGGTTTGGGAGGTATTTGGACCTCATCACTTTTTTCCATAGTGTATTCCCTATCGATAGGTTCCATGAGTTCCTTCCATCTAATGCTCTAACAAAGAGATGTAGATATTTTATTCCCCATCCGCCTAAATATTTGGGGATTTCTAAAGAGGACCACTTCACTAAATGGAACCCTCCTAAAGAGTTATTTCCAACCCATAAGAAGTGACTGCTGATGTTGGCACAGGGGCAGGCCCATGGTTCAACGCTACAACAACGCACCAAAAAAACCCTAACTACTGACCCTTTCGGCAACACCTGCGAAGCAGATGAAGTCTCACTCGAGGTAGAGGCAGGGGTGGTTGTAGGACTCAAATGTCTGCAACCTTAGCTAGGACACAGATCTGTGATTCTAACACTTAACATAGCACTCACCAGTTATCATTCATCAATACCCAGTCTTAGTTACAACATAGTTAAACCCTAATTATAGAGTATCACAGTATTCATTAAGATCTAAGGTACTTAAGCACTAAGCATACGTACATAAGTCAGATCTAACATCCATCCATATTATTAAGCACTAAGCATCAACATATCTATCTATTATTCATCTATATTAAATCACTAAGAAAGTAAACACATAAACACATAAATACATCGCACAAAGAATAGCAACACAACATGTACGTGGTTCACCCCCACCCTGGGGCTACGTTTGCTAACCCTTCGTCTTCTTTATTAGCTTCTTCAATCATTTACATGCATAGATCCACAAAAACCCTACTCCACAGAGGACACGAGATTTGCACACCTCGTTAGATCCTCCTTCCCCGGGCTAGGTTACAACACTAAGCCTCTTCTCAATCTTTTACACTCGCTTGCATTGAGCTTTGCAAGCCTCATACAATATGCACAAAATCAATCTCCAGTCAACACTTAGCACTTTCAATCACATAGATCGAGCTACTTCTACATCGTTCAACCTTCTATTTATACTTTACAAAATAGGCCTAAGCATGGGTAAACCCATGGGATAACATCCCCATACCCATTACATAATCCCAAATCCCAAAAAGGGCCCTAAAAGGGGCCGGGATCCCATGATCTCTGCTTCATATTGCACTCCACCTTCGACAGCCTGTCGAAGTCCCAAAATTAGGTCAAACATGACCAAGAATCCTCAAAACTTAGTCAAGGGCCAAAATGCCCCCAACACTCACCTATAACTCGTCCTGAGTCACTCTGATCTAACTAGTTCTGCTTCAAAAGCCTCAAGCTTGGCTCGAGCTGATTCAACTTGTTGCTGTGCCATGACCTCTTGTTCAATGAACTCTTGTATGAATGCTTCATTGACAGGTCCCTCTAGGCGCTGTTCAACTGCGATGACGACTTGCTCCAGTTCTAGTCCTCGACCTTCGATCTCTATGAACAATTGGTAAGCCTCATCCTGTACATGTTGGATCTTCTGAGTTACTTCCATAAATCTACTCTGAATAGTGTGGATCTGCTTTTGGGTAGTGCGCTTCTCTTGGGATCGCTTCATTCTTTCCACAACTGACAGGGGCTTCAACTGCGCTTGTATTGTCTCTGCTTGCTGCTTCGCTTCCTGTAGCTATGAGTCCAGTGCCTTTAATTCTGGATTCTCAATGAGTCACTCATACATTTGGGCATTGTGATCACTTAGTTTCTTTCATTCCATGGAAATGGATTTGATTCTTTCAACTGCGCTTCAAGCAGTTACTTCTCTTTGATCCCTTACATCCTGCGAGGTGTTAGGTACGATGAAGAGCTCTAAGTTTGCTATTCGTTGATGTAGCTACTCGATAGCTTCTGTGAGATTCTCTACTTGATGCATGACTCAATCTTCTTCTTATGGTTCTAAGCTTGTCATAGAGTGGAGGGCTCTTTTGATTGCTTCTTTCACTTCGAGTTTCTCTGTGAGAAACTGTTCTTTTTCTTGTTGCATATGAAATTTCTCTTCTTCAAATTTTTCTTGGAGAGCAACCTTCTCCTGTTCTGCAACTCTGCGTTGTTCTATGATTATGCCTTGCACTTGCTTCAAAGCCTGGGTGGCTTGTTCTGTTTCTTCTTGAGCACGACGAAGGCAAGCTTCGGTCGCATTAGCTAGTCGACGGAGTTGGGCTGGCTCATCTCCCAACTCTTGTTCTCCTGATGGCAGGGACACAGTGGACACTACACAGATGGAATGAAGGGCCTGCTATACCCCTCAAAAGTCAACCTTAATTATGTTGTACATTTCCTCCTTCTTAGCTTCTTGTTTCTCCATGATTTCCAGCGAAGCATCGTTTAGGGCTGCTATGATGAAGTCAAAATCATTGGTAGTGAGCACAGTCTTCATCTTGGTCACGGTGGCTTTTGATTTCTTCTGGGAAGAAGGTTTCGGGGGAGGAAACCTTCTTCTTCTTCAGGGGGTCAACCTTGTCTCTGGGTGGTGTTACTTTGCTTGGCTTGTGTTCAACTCCTTTTCCATTTATCTCTTCATCATCACCCCCTCAGTCAGGTGATACATAAGCAGTATTTCCTGAGGCATTGCTTAGGTCTTGGACCTCTTCGATCTTCTTCGTTCTGCTGGGTCTGGATGTATCATGTTCTTTCTACATGGTCTCTGGGCTATCAGGGTCAGACATATCTGTAGGGTTTGCTGGAATAAAGAGGTCTGTTGACCAGTCCTTAGTGATCTCCTCAAGGTCCTCTTCCATGAGTTTGTAGTACGATTGAAGTTGCTCCTTATGTTCATCAGCTCGCGCTGTAAGGCAGATGAAGTTCCGATCTACACAAAACTTCATCAGGGGTCGGAACCTCTGTAGGGTATTCAGAGTCATGCAAGGTTCAACTTTGATGGCTCTCTTCCGCTGAAGGTAATAGGTGTGAAAAACAATGTTCGATTGCCACTATTTATTCATATCACTCGAGTACCAAAGTGTGGTGAACTTTTTAGAAAGTGGCTCGAATGGTTCAATATCCGGGAAGGTCACACCTTCCAGCATCTCTTAGGAAACAAAGGTGATGAGGATCAGGAGCCAACTAAAGTGAAACTTGTAGCTTTGATCCCGTGTTTTGCAACAGTCTAGTTCTAGCTGATTAACTAGGTACTTCATCCAGTACATCTGTAGATGTTCCACACACTTCCCTGTGAGGTCAACGACAAAGCCTGTGACCCGCATAGGTTTGTTCTTCCTTACTAACTTTTTGGCTATTAGCTGGTAGGCTAGGCACACTGCACCATTATGGATGGAGGCTACCTTGTAGCCTCATGTCCACTTTTCAACATCGTCGTATGTATCCTTGATCTTCTGTGCTAGTGCACGATCTGTGGATTTTCCTGGATAGAACTCCTATGGGTCATGTCCTTGCATACTTAATCCTATGATCCTATGGATCAACATTGGATCAACTGTGATACGATGGTCTAGCCATAAGTAGCTTCCATGGTAACATGAAATCAATAACTTGACACAGGCGTTGACTTCCCAGTGCCTTCCAAAGTGTGGGATTTTCATTACGTTTAAGAGGGTGGACTGCTTGAGGTTCATTGTCCACGGTTTGGGGATTATCTTTGAGTTCTTACCCTTTTTCCTAGTTAGGTATTTATATGGGGCGAGCATACTATAGTTCTTGTGATCTCCGAGATTGAATTCACTGAACTCCAATGTTGCGATCTTGTCTTGTTGCGCTCGAACTGCACGTATCCCCTTCATGAGGTATGCAGTAACCATGGTGTAATCAAAATATCTTGGAACACTATCATGACTTACCATGCTGGCCAGAAGTCAGGCAATATGGTCAAGATCAACTTCACATTTGCTAGGTCATCTCTGTGTTTGGTTTACTTTTCCGCTGATGGTCGGGATGGTCCGGCTTTGCGAGCAGTCAACGTAGAGGCTTGCACTCCTCTCGTCGATGACACTTGTACACCCATAGACATCACTCTTTCAGATATGACTCTCTCAGTCATGAAGTCGATGAGTACTTCCTTCACAGACTCTTTAAGTGCGCTAAGTTCTTCAGTCGTACACGCTCATGGTTGGATATATCAGGTTCAAAGAGTAACTGCTCAATGCAACGAGATAGATGGAAATAATGCGATGATCACTATGCGAAACCAACTATTCTACGGGCTTAGATAGTCATGATTGGAAAAAGTGTTCTCGTTGCATGGCATGACAGTGTAAATAGATCACTTGGCAACAGATCTCTTGCAACGGGTGAGAAGCCTTCATTAACTCAGTTCTGTCTGTTATGGCATGGTCCCAATGGTCTGGTGGTGAACTTTCTGACCATAAATTCCTTTCTACCTATTCGGGCCATCGGTCTAACGGTTATACTGTTCCCAACGACTATATTTCTTCACCATGGCGAAGTGCCATGTGACGGTATTCTGATATTCTGACGAAGTTCCAATTTTGCAAATTTTCCTTCTGTGAAGTTCCCTCTGGAACCTTCTGTAACTTTTCAATCTTATCTCTCTTCTTACTTAGTTTTCTAGCCTTCTTTCCAGTGAGCTTCATCTTGATACTTATTTTTCCATTCTGATTCTTACCTTCTTTTGGCAAAGTAACTTCGTGCTGGTGAGATTCTTTCCTAGAAATCAAGGGTAATACTTCATCTGTATCTGGAATAGGTACTTCAGTCTTCTGTAGGTCTTCTAGTGTTCTTCCCACTTCGACATTCAAGTCTCTGGTTTTAAATAGCTTTGCTCAGTTCTGATGTTCTTCAATCAAGTGTGCGATTCTCCTAGTCATGAAATATTTCAACTCTTGCTTATTTTGTTCTAAGACTTCTTCTTCTTTCCTTCTGGCCTGATCTCCTTCAATCCAAGGTTTTCCTAGTAACATAGCAAATGGAGCGTTGTTCTCAATAAATTTAACAACTTCAAATTCTTCCTCCGTCGAAGTTCCATGGGCACTCATAGATATCTGGGTAAGTCTTCCACATAGGGTTATCAACTTTCCTCTGAATAATCCTATTCCTCCCAGTGAAGGAATCATAGCAGGCTCCCCTAAAAGTTTCCAAGTTCTTTCTGTCATGATATTGACCTGTGTTTCCTCATCCATAACAAAGTCAATGTCAAAGTATCCTATTCTTGTTTCAATGCACTCTTTTTCTTTGAATATCTCTGATAAGCTGATATGTCGGTGGTCATTCAGGGTTTCTTTCATCTGTAGCAATACTTTTTATGATTCTTTTTGGGGTTCTGTCATGGTTTTAGTTTTTGGATCTGCCTTAGGGTTTTCTTGGTTCATATTCATCCTTTCAACCTTAGCAATCATTCTAGGGCAATCCAATACTTCATGGTCCATATCTTTGCAACAGAGGCAACTAGGTCTTCTACCAGGGAATTCCTTATCTAGATGTCCCGGTCTTCTGCAACTATAACAAAGGGTTAATCCTCTCTTCCTCTTAAATGATCCCTAGCCTTTCCTGTACTCCGCACTAGGATCATGGTAGCTAACTTGCAAAAAATTCTTTCTAGGATCCTGCATCCATTTGTTAGTCCAAACATTCTCTCTATGCATAGGTATAACATATCTTTCACTATTTTTATCAAATCTACTCATATCAAATATTCTTTCTTCTATCAATGCCCTAGTTTTCAAGCTAGGACAAATCTTATCAAACTTACCTAGATCGATACTTTAGAAACAAAAATTTCCACTAATATTATATTCATCAGAGAAAAAAGATTCTAGATCTAAAACTTTTGACTATTCTTACCTCTATCAGAGCACAAAGCGTTCAGATCTTACCTCTTTTCTTCAAACTAGACTTCTTTTCTTAGCACAGAGCTTCACAGATCGAGTAGAATACTGCACACTAGAGCGACAGATATACACACAGAGCTTTCACAATTTCAGGTCAGATCTTCACACAAAGCTTCTTTTTCCTCAGTTCTCAGCAATCACAGTTTCAGGTCGGATCTTTGCACAAAGATTCTTCTTCCTCAGTTCCCAACAATCACATTTTCAGTCCTGACAACATAACCATTTGTTGGAACAGGGGAAGACCTAGGGTTCAATGCTACAACAACGCACCAATAAAACCCTAACTACCAGCCCTTTCGGCAACACCTGCGAAGCAGATGAAGTCTCACCCGAGATAGAGGCAGGGGTGGTTGCAGGACTCAGATGTATACAACCTTAGCTGGGACACAGATATGTGATTCTAACACTTAACAGAGAACTCAATAGTTATCATTCATCAATATCCATTCTTAGTTACAATGCAGTTAAATCCTAATTACAGAGTATCATAGTATCCATTCAGATCTAAGGTACTTAATCACTAAGAATACGTACATAAGTTAGATCTAACATCCATCCATATTATTAAGCACTAAGCATCAATAGATCTATCTATCATTCATCTATATTAAAGAACTAAGCAAGTAAACACATCAATACATCACACAAAGCATAGCAACACATCATGAACGTGGTTCACCCCCACCCTGGGGCTACGTCCACCAACCCTTCCTTTTCTTTATTAGCTTCTTCAATTAGTTACATGCATAGAGCCACAAAAAACCTACTCCACAGAGGACATGAGATCTGCACACCTCGTTAGATCCTCCTTCCCTGGGCTAGGTTACAACACTAAGCCTCTTCTCAATCTCTTACACTCGCTTGCACTGAGCTCTGCAAGCCTCATACAGTATGCACAAAATCAATCTCCACTCAACACTTAACAATTTTGATCACATAGATTGAGCTACTTCCTACATCGCTCAACCTTCTATTTATACTTTACAAAATAGGCCTAAGCATGGGTAAACCCATGGACCGACATCCCCATATCCATTACATAATCCCAAATCCCAAAAAGGGCCCTAAAAGGGGCCGAGATCCCGCGATCTCTACTTTGTCTTGCGTTCCACCTTTGACAACCTGTCAAAGTACCAAAATTAGGTCAAACATGACCAAGAAACTTCAAAACTTGGTCAAGGGTCAACAACTGAGATTTGTGATCTTATCAAGGATACCTTTAGGAATGGCTGTAATCAAGTTCCAATAGTTTGGTATTCCTTCCAATACAAATTTAAGTAAGATTATCCTCCCTCCACTGGAGAGAGTTATAAAATCCAAAGAATCAATTCTTGATTCCACCTTGTGGATAAGCTAAGCCCAATATGTCTTCTTGTACCTATCAGGCTTAAGATGAAAGCCCAAGTATTTAACCCCTTCATCCATCGAATTATATTGAACAAGAAGGATCTGGATAAAGGAATTAAACTCAACCTTTGAGCATTGATTAGTTAATAAACAAAACTTCTCTAGATTAATCCACATGCCTGTTACCTTACAATACAGGTCTAAAGTTTTCTTGAGGGAAGAAAAATCCCTCAAAGAGCTATAGATACTGCACTAGATATCATCTATGAAGAGAATATGTGAGACCATTTATGAAGCTGTCACTTTTATAAATCTTAACATTCCTTCAGATGTAGACCCTTCTATTAGTCTGCTTGCGACGATTAGAAAGAGAAAGGGGGAAAAGGGGCAACCTTGGCGTAGACCCCTAGAGGCTCTGAAGAAACACGAAGGTGCTTCGTTTATCAAGACCGCAAAGGAAGTACTATTAAGGAAACCAATTATTCAATTTATTTTTTTGAGGTTCATGCCCATTTGAATGAGAACTAACTTGCAGAAGGTCTAGTTAACACGATCATAAGATTTTGACAAGTCCAATTTCGGGAAGGAAACTTTGAGTTTCTTTTTCTTCACAAAGTGTAGAGATTCCTGGGCTATGGCCAATGCATCATATATCTGTCTATTTTGAAGAAATACAAATTTTTCATCACCTATTACCCTGCTTAAGATTGGCCTTAATCTATAGATAATGATTTTTGAGATTATCTTGTAAGTCATATTGCAACACGAGATAGGGCGAAAGTATTCAAACGATTCAACATTCTAGTTTTTTCAGAATGAGGCATAAGAAGGTAGAGTTTAGTGGTCCAAAGACCCTTCCTTCACTTTGAGACTCTTTGATCATGAGAAGAAAGTATTCCTTTATGAGGTCATAGAAAAATTTGAAAAACTCCATGGGAAACCCGTCCGGACCCATGATTTTTCTGCTCTTCATAGATCAAAGGGATTCTCTCACCTCTTCTGCTGAAACTTCTTCAATTAGTGATTGGTTCATTTCTTCAGCAAAAATGGGCTAGAAATTGGCCACAATACTTCTAGGATTTCTTGGATAGGGCATCCTTCGGGATTCAAAAAGAGGGATTCAAAGAATTGAGCTCCCGCCTAAGATTTTTCCTGAAAGGAACTGACCCTACTTCCTTATTCATTCTTGATTTCCCAAATAATATTGAGATTTTGTCTTTGGTTGGAAAATTTATGGACGAATTTGGTGTTCTTATCCCCAACTTTTATCCAAAGTTATTGAATTTTTATTCTCCATTCCTCTTATTCTAGTTTTAACCATTCGTTGCATTTTTTTTTCCAGATTCCTAAACTCCTCTAGAAGAGTCAGGCTTAAGGTTTCCCTATCCGACCTTGAACCAATTCTAGATAGTTATTTTTCAATCTCTGTAAGCTCCTTTTTATTTTTAGCTTTCCAATTAGGGATCCATTTATTTATTGTAGCTTTGGTATTCTTCATGTTTTTCTCTAATTGGATCATTATAGGTTCATTACTGTCGGCTCGAAGTTTCTTCCAACTTGAGGTAACAATGTTTTGGAATTCAGGGTCGTCAAACCAAACTTGATTTATTTTTAATGGCCTGGTGGGAGAGGCTAATATGGATCTCCATCTCAAAGAGATATGGCAATGGTATGAAATCCCCCCTTATTCCACTTTAGAAATGAATCTTAAGCCCTTTTCCATAAAATTTTTGATACCAGAAATCTATCAAGGCATTTCACAACTTCGTATCTTCTCGTTTGATAATTTATCCACGTTGGGGAGAGCCTCACTGGTTCAAAATCCAAAAGATTAACAAATTCAAGAAAAGATAGAAAAAATCCTCGTTGATGGTCCTATTTTGGAGAGGGCCCCCAAAATTCTCTCAGGGAGAGAGTGAAATTCAAATCCCCTCCGATGATCGAGAGGGGGTCATTAAAAATTCCCTCACTTTTCAATTCTTCCCAGAAGGGAATTCTCTCAGATTAAGGGCCATAGATATTTATAACAAAAAAGGAAAAGTTTTCATATTTATGCTTTAGGTTCACAGAAATGGTGGAGTGTGTAGATGATGAAGAAATGGCTTTAAAGGCTGGGATCCATCCTGTCAACAACCCTCCAGACATACCTTCTGTGTCTACTGCATTGAAGGCCCAATTTTTTAACCAAGGGCTTACATTCTTTATAGCTTCTTCCCCTTTACACATTGTCTCCTGAAGTAAAATGATATCAGGGTTAAGGATTAGGAGCAACCTTTTGAGGGATAGTTTTTTTTGGGCCCCCCCTACCCCTCTTGCATTGAAAGAAATGAAAAGGATCTTTTTTTTAGAGGGGGGAGGGATTTCCCTGCTCTAAGGGCCCTTGTGATGGTAGCCTGCGTTCCTTTCCTTATTTCAGTTACAACCAGTTCTTTTTCTTTCGAAATATGTGACTTTCTTTCTGCTAAGGACACTTGAGGGACATCTAGGGCCAAACCCCCCTTAGAAGGAGAGGCTTCCTTGGGTTTGAATTTTGATCTTAGAGCATAGACTTTGGTGGGAGGAGAGGGGAGGGAGGGGGCCAAGGCACAGGGGTAGGGAGAGGATGGGGGAAAGGGCTGAGGCGATGGGGAGAGTTTGGTGCTGTGGTGAGGAAGGGTTCCAGGAGGGCTAGAGGGAACATGGGTTTCTGCCTCAATTGGGAAAGGAGGGGAGGAGGGTTGAGGAGCGGTGAGAAGCTTTTCAGTAAGAGTAGGGATAGGATAAGACTCTGGCTGGGAAGCCACAATCGCTTACATGAAAGAAAGGGGATCAAGGGGAGAAACCAAAGGTGGAGACTTGATAACCGACCCTTTTGAGTTGATGGGACCCTTAGAAAATTCATCCTCACGTGAAAGAGAAGAAGGGGAAATAGAATCAACTATAATCATACCTGTCTGAGCGGGCTCGCGGACTAGAACACCTTTTTCTTCACTTGAAGCTTTGATGGTCCCAGGATTGAAGTTAACTTCCTGAGAGTCTCCTGCTGAGAGCACCCTGACCTTTTCTGATCTATTGTAGGTGAATTTCCTCATCCAAGTTTTCTTTACATGTATGTTTCCAGGTAGTAAACGCGTGAAATTGACTCACAAGTGCCCAATTTCATGACAGGCATGGAATCTAAAGGGAATAATCTAGAAATCCACCTTTTGGTGCCATGTTATGTATCTTAGGACTATGTCTAAGCTCCCAATCAAACCATCTTTGACATTAACCTCCACTTGTATCCAGGCCCAATGCCTATCTTTTTTTTAGGCCTAGTTGGGTTCTAATCCCACGAAAGTCCCTATTTTGTCTCCAATTACTTCCAATGCCACTCTGGTCCAAAAGGCCCAAGGGAGGCCAGGTAGGATATCCCATACCTTCATCTGGGAGATTGATTCGCTCTCAAGTTCAAATTCCACTAGCTAGGGTTTTAGCACCAAGCCTGATGACCCCCAAGACCAACTTCTTCTCAACATTTTTTCGCTGTCGGCTTTCGACTTGCATAAAAAGGAATTCCATCCTTTGGCTAGGACGTGAGATTCTGATGTATACCCTAGAAATGAGGACCATGTTTGTTCTAACTAGGTCTACATTGCTTGGTGTCCTGGCGATTTGCTTGTGAATCACTCGACTAAAAGTTTGTCATGGAAATTGGCTATATCCAAAACTGCCAAGTCTTCCCCTACAACCATCTTTAGATGTCCATGTTTTTTTCCCGTATGCACTTTGTTGGCTTCTTCGCATGGCTTTTCGAGTTCTTCTCTAGAGTGTATAGAGGGAAATCAATTGGTTTGTCTTCCGAGCTTCTTTGAGAGTTGATAGGGAGCCCGTGCTTAGAGTCTTCAAAACCAGAGAGGCCTTCATGAGCACTTGCCACAAATTTTGTGTCTCCTTTAGCATTTCTGTTAGCCGAGGTGACTTCTTCCTTGTTACTTCCATACTCCACATGAGAAAATTTAATGGACTTACCCTTGAGATATGACTTGGGAGAAGGTTGTACCAAAGGAGGGGGATGAATCTCTTGTTCCAAGAATTCCTTGAAGGAAGAGAAGGCACGAACACATGAAGGACTAGGTTCATATTCCACCTCCTCCTCCACATAATATTCGATGTTTCTGTACCCTTGTACCTATGGAATCTTTCATACATGTAGCATGGTAGTAACTAGAATGGATGGCCAGAAAAAGGGGGAAGGGGAGTAGGATCTAGGGGCACGGGATAAGCGACAAAGATTACGGGAAAGGAAAACAATGAATGGAAACAGGTACGAGATAGGGAGAGGGAGAGGGCCTACGGCCCTAACTCCCAGGCTTACTGGCCTGTACCCATATGTGCACACTCCTCTGACTAGAAAACCAAAAACCAACTCCTTGAATTCTAATCATTGGAAAAAAATATTATAATAAATATAATAATATTGATTAATTTTTTAGTGTGGTTATTAGTGGAAATTTTTGATATTATTATGATGATTTTACAATATGGAAGTGATCCTAGAATGATTCTCCATGAAACAACATTTTGTTTAGCATCGTAACATATGACACTAGTATGATGAAACTATTGCCACAATGTTGAGACATTCAATGTGGGCACCATGCATGCTCTAATACTGAATTGGAGTAATTGATGCAAAATTAATGCAAACATTGAAAAAAACAACTGTGCAAAATAAAAATTTGCATTGTTGTCTCTATGCATTTGTAATAAAATAATAAAAGGGGCTTCCCTGTCATTTCGATTTCACATGAGGGTGAGGGGTAGAGCTTCTTGGAGTTAAAAGGGATTGATGGAGGAATTCAATAGGAGTAGGCAAGGGATATTTGTGGGGAATCACTAGATCTATTGGATTGAAAGGTATTTTTTTGGTCATTTTCCACCATTCTTTTAAATTTGTAGAATAAAAACAAAATGGGATTTCAGTTTTTCTTCCTCCCCCCCACTTGTGCTTTTTTTCTTTAATTTATTGATTTAAAAAAAATGGGATTTGGGTTTTCCTTCCTCCTCTCTCTCTCTCTCTCTCTCTCTCTCTCTCTCTCTCTCTCTCTCTCTCTCTCTCTTCTTCTCCTTTGACTTCCTCTCCCTCTTCCCCTCTTCTACTCCTTTTTTTCTTCCCCCCTCTCCCTCTTCCTATCATTATCCCCCCCTCCTCTTCTTCACCTTCCCGCCACTACTACAATAAAAGGTTGTATTATCATTGATCTTCATTTCTATAGCTGATTCTCCCCATGTTCAAGTTTTTTGGTAGCATGCATTGGGTTTTTGCGATGGAATTTTGCATCACATTTGTGTTGTTTTTGTGTTGTGTTTATGTCATATGTACAATGATGAAAAATTGAAATAATTTATTTTTTTCCTTGTGTCGTGTATGTGTCAATGTGTGTCATAATTACATCATGCATGCATTGCAATAATATATTGTACATCGAGAGTGTTACCCCCTCTAACCTAGGGGTAACTAGAGGAGATCATTCTTCATGATCCACATTGCAAACAATGATCCTAGAGATGATGACCAACATTATCCATAGACAACAGTCTTTCAGATTCCTTTTCCTCATCATTGCTCAACTCATTCACTTGATCAACATACTCGTTCGATGATGGTGGTCCAACACACATGAGGTATATTAGCCATTTCTTCATACACAACGTTCCATTTAATGTATTGGGAATTTAGGTAAGGATCATGGGTTGAAGTCAGATAATGAATCATTATGCTTGGAAGTTGACAAGATTTTTAATTACCTTTCTAATTTATTTGAAATACGGTTAGAAATACTGTTCATTTAATTATCAATCCAGGATTCATTTGGAACTTGTGAATTGTCATGCATTGTATATGCCAGAGAAAAACATTCAAACACTGTTTCTAGATCAGAAGTTGTAGCAAGAGAAAATGATAAGATAAATGTTTCAATGTATCTCCGACAAAGTCACCAATTCTAAGTAAAATATTTTAACAAACTAAACTATCTCAGTTGATCCTGGAATCACTTAGTGCTATAAGCCCCAACGGAGTGAAAAACCACAAGAAGTAAAAGCAAGCTAATCTAATTCAACCAGCTTGGAAGCACTTAGTGCTGTAACCCTAATTGACTGTAATTGAAATTGCAACTAATATAATTTAGCCAAAATGCAAGCACTTAGTGTTGTAACCTTGGTCTGAATGTAATTGAAATGGAAAAAATATAATCTAACTGCAGAAAACACACTCGACCAATTAATAGTTCTAAATGGTGACTGTGCCAAGGAATACTTTCCTCCCTTCAATCATGTAATTGTCACTGAAATATCTCTACATGAAGCTCACCTGAAATTATGTTGAATGCTAAGATTACATGATATTAAACCACGAAATGAAATAGATAAATAGAATGGAAAGTATATATCTACTGAAACATAGTATTTTCCTTAATGTTACAACAAAATGTAATCAATAACTAAGCACATAATAAATGTAGAAATTAATCACTGCATAAATAAAATATATGCTATAGTACAATTGTACAACAATACCTGACTAAGGAGGGGTCCCTACCTCCATAGACGAGGCACTGGTGGAATCCTTTGATCACACACTAAACTTCAGATATACATTCACACAAAATAAATGCATAAGAAACATAACAACAATTTTATTATTGGAGAACATAGTTCATATTACAATGACAATTTCTCTCCCCCCTTCCTTGAATTGAGCATGGTTCTTTTACAATTCACACTATTCTTTACTTAACAAGAAAGAGTTGAGGAAAAACATGAAGATCTACGATCCTTAGGATGTTCTTTGTTTCGTTTCAACAGTCTAACCAGGATAGGAAAGATGGTTATGCTCATGACTCAATGTCCTCATCAACTGGAAAGAATTCATTGAAGCAATTTCCTCCACTGTCTTTGATAAATGAACTCTAGTTGTATGTTTGTCCTCTTTCCCAAACTTGTCTATCACCAACTGTATCGAAATAGTGGGCTTAACTTTCCACTCGTAACTTCCAAGATGATGCTCCTACCACTGAAGATGGTGTGACAGTTACCTCATCAAAGCTATCATAGTTGGCGTGACCAGGATGGGGGTCAATGGTGTAACTGCTCATGGTGGTGGTGTTCCAACAACGGTGACAGTGGGTGTTTCAACACTGACACTAACTGGTTTTGTAGCAACAATAATAATAGGTGTTGCAACAACTGGAACATGTTGTAGCGAATAGAAATGTGTTGCAAAAATTGGAAAGTGTGTTGGAGCAATTAGAAAACTTGTTGCAACAACAACTTGATAAAGTTGACGGTATCACAACAATGGCATGAGGGGTGTTGCAACAATGTTATGGTGTTGCAGAAACCCTTTTACAGTACCTGTGACATTCTTCTTGGAACAATATCTTAGCACGTTTTCATTAGTGAGCATAAAAGGTCAACTTTCCCTTAATTACACTATCAAAACCACTTGAAATGACATAAGTTGTGGGGAAACGTACCTGAGAAAAAATACATCATTATACTCAAAATTAGGCTAGAAGGATGGGAAAATTTGGTACAAAATGGAAAAATAAAGGTATGAAAAGGATGGTGTTTCATATGCCCATTATCTCTCCCCAACTAAAGGTGTTTTATGTCCACATGCAATCGGGTTGGTTATTATGAATCTACACGGGAGGCACTATAATGAAGATTATTGATGATAATGTTTGAATGTCCTTTGTCAAATGTTGAATAATACCCTCCATTTTCTGTAATTACTTTCCAGTAACCTTCTTCCTCCTTTTTACACAAATTGTAATCTCATTGGTATTCTGGTGAAGGCAATCAAATCATAGGGTAACAAAATCTCAACCCTACCCATTTATTTCTGCATGTCTTCATGTAGTTGATGCATATGATTATGTGTTTCAATGCCATTGTGAAATTGTTGTAATTGAAGGCATCTCTCTGCCTTATCTCCACTTTGTATTCTTCCCATCTATGTATGCTTCCCCATAGGGAATATCACATCAAAGATTCTATGCATTCTATGCAATCATAGATGGATTCTTCTCGGATATCAGCCATGAGGGATGCATGTGTCTGAGAATTAACCCATGCATAGTGTGATAAGAAAGGTATCAGGATCATAGAATTATCTTCTTATCTAGAGGCTGCAATTCTCATTTTGTTGGGAAACAAACAAGGCACCCTTACACTGGGCATGGTTTCTCACAAACAATGTAAATTCCCTTAGTTATATGTCTCCAACAAAAGGAGATGGATTCCTTTTCGGGTCAAAATCCAAGAGAAGGTTATACTGGTAGAGTTCACACAACAAGTCCTTATCCTCTTTATTGCTCTCATAGTATACCTTCAAGAAGGTTTCTATAGAGGTCACTTTTAGGGTTCGCATGTTGCTACTGCTCTAAATTGGAACATGAAGTGTCTCTCATTCAAGAATATCAAATAGACAGTAGAGGGTGCCGTGGAGCTGAGAATAGATCCCAAAAGAGAACTCATCTTCCATTTTTCTTCCCTAAGGAGTCTTATTTGGGTTGTAGCTCAAAGGCCTTATCTACATCTTTTTTCATCATTCACATTTACATCGATGGATTTCTAGTTACTCAACCCATCTCCGCCTTAGGTTATAACACTTGTAAATTTGGGTCATTTTGCGACGGTAATTTCGTTGCATGCACGACGTTCTGTTGTGGAGATGGCGACAAATATTGGACCCCCCAAATGTCTTATCACGTGTCATGGAAATTGTGATGACCTAAGGATATCTTCGTCTGCAAGACAAACTGAGGATGTCGTATCACTGTCATCACGAGGGAGACAAACTTATTAGGTTGTCACATGAAAGATGATCGAAATATGTTGTCGCATGAAAGACGACCTAAATAGGTCATCGCACGAAAGATGGCCTAACGAGGTCATCACATGAAAGACGACCTAAATAGGTTGTCACACAAAATATGAGATAAATGGTTCATCTCATGAAAGACAACCTAAATAGGTCATCACATGAAAGACAACCTAAATAGGTTGTCGCATGAAAGACAACCTTAGGTCGTCGCCCGCGAGACAAACTATCCAATGAATCTGGGTGACGAAGTTTCAATACCGTAAATGAACTATCAATACCATCGACGAGAAAAGTCGTCGCGAGCGTGACGAGATCTGAGTATTTAAAAAAAAGAGAGAGATTAAGAGTAACAAAATATCTAATGCATACAAGGTGGAATTGCCTAAATAATTTGACAATTTTTTTTATTTTTTTATGTCTAGCGGAATCAACAACTAGTTGGGCACGTACTCGCGTTAAACGTGGTCGTGTTATCCAACTGCTACCACTATAACCTCCAGGTGTGCCCATGATTCCCCTTATGCAACATAGAGGATAATTCGGGGGGATTTGAACTCGAAACCTCATGGAACTTCATATCACTTCATATTGATGACACTTGCCAATTGAGTTGCCACCCTGGGGGAAATTTGACAATTATTGATATTCAATATGAAGGATATCTAAGATTACAAAGCGACATAATATTATGCACTAGGGAAGACATGAAATATGATTAATGCAACCATATACTCAAGAAGAAGAAAAAATAGTTTAAGGAAATGATAGGTGAGAAGGTTTTCAAGACACATGGTACGCCATATAAACCGTATTTAATAAAATGGAAGGAAAAAATTATAGAGGAAATCACTTGATGCGAGGCATGATAGAGCCACCTTGCTCATGTTACACTCTCCTTCCTTGTGGATCGAACTTCAATACATACATTAATATTGTCTTTAAAGGAATGAACATGAACCCACACAAAATATGGTAAACTACTATTTCAAATTGATCACATATTTGACAAATACATAATCGATAAACTAATTGTTACTTGAGTCACCAACTTAATTCTTTCACCATAGTTAATGTGGATTATTATTTCCCGCTACCCCCTCTCAACTATAGATCCCTAAGGCATATTTCATCATCTTAAAACCCAATAATAAGGCATAAAAAATACAATATCCAAACATAGCATAAAAATATTTAATTAGGTCCTATGTTGAACTTTAGGAAGGGAGAAAAATCAATCTATGTAGGGTCATTTTAATCCATCAACGCCAAAACTATATGTCCACCATAGAAACATAATTCTTTTTTACTTGCTACATATCATAACATATATGAAAATTTAGGGAGGCATGCATCATAGGAGATACGACTTGAAACACACTAAATATGAGAGTTAATATTATTGACAACCTATGTCCTATATTGCACATAACCTATTAAGGATGTTCAAGTTTTAAAAACTGATGAAAATACAAAAAATATGAACAAGTCTATGCTTTTATTTCTTCCTCAAATGCAATAATTGACATATTACATCCATAGCATGACAAAATTATTGGACACATTATGAAAAAGGTTGGACTAGTTTTACCTAGCCTTGCTTTAAAGTTATCAAAACTTTACAAGTGAAAGATGAAATCAAAATATGAAGAAAAATGAGCAAGCTTTAGGTAAAAATTTACAAGTTTTACCTCGTCTTGCCTCAAAGTTTTTAAAACTTTATAAGTGAAAGATGAAATAAAAATAAGGAGAAAAATGAGAAAGATTCTATTTCAAATGAGCATTGACCCTCCAATTTGACAATGATTATGAAAATATTAAAATATTAGAAACACCCAAATATATTGTATCTGAATAAATAAAAAATTAAATAGCTTGTACACCTCTAACTTAGAGGAGGCAATCTCTTTCCTGAATGATCTTTAGACCTCTATGGGTACTCATGCCATCATTCAATGATGTCAGATCCAAGAGAATATAAGTAGATTGAAATATGAGCTCAAATTTCCCCTGAAATAATTAGCCAAATCTTGGTAATACCTATGTTTTCCACATTTCATCCTGTTTTTATCCCTTTATATGAAAATGAAGCAATTCGTAGTTAAAAACTAATTTTATATATTAAAGTAATAAACATTTAGTTTTTCATCCCCTTTTTATCCCTTTACAGGGAAATGAGGTTGTTCATAGTTACAAAATGCTTTTATAATTAAAACAAGAGTGACATAGCAACAATTTCCTTGTTCCTTTTAACAATGAATGTTAAAAAATAAAGGAAGGCTGAGAGAGGCACTAAGACATATGTGGAAAATTGATTAAGACATATGTGGAAAATTGTTTAGGATAACAGAACAACTATTTATACTATGCTATTAAGAAACTATTAAGAGTTAAAATGCATGTAGTTTTGAGCTAGCTAAGATCATGGCTCAAAGGTCATGTTATTTAGATACCCATGTTCTCACTGTGCCTTGGGAGGCTTGCATTAACAACTTATAAATATTTGATTCCCTAGTTCATCTACTCATAGCAATTCAATTATCCATAACACTCTCCAAATCATTGTCCCCCAAAAGGGGATGAATAGTAAAAACCCATTAGTATCCTATTAGTACAACTTTTCTATCACTAAAGGAAAGGAATTCCCTACCCATAGGGGTGTCAACTCACTAATAGATAGACACCTTACCTTGCTCTTTGATCTCCTGAAACATTGACTAATATCAATCAAGACTGTCAAAGGTGCCAACTATTGTTACTTAGGAGTTCAACATAGCTCTAGGTTATAGGTGCATGTATGTATTTATTTCCATTTACAAGTTCTCCATTTATACCCCTAATATTCAACTAGTCAAGGAGATTGGTGAGGTCATTTGAGATGATATTTACGAAAATTTCCTTTGCATCACATGTATTTTAGCTTCAAGATTCTAATCACTTAGGCCCACAAGTTTTTATTGGTAAGGGGAATTTTATGCAAGAGCATTGTTGATAGGAGAAAAGGCATTTGTGCATCTAGGCACAAAAGGAGAGTATGTGCGAACATGTGTTAGATTTGACGTATGTGTGCAAGGTAGCAATGAGCAGGATCCAAACAAGATATGCAGGGGGAAGTCAACACAAATGAAGGTTGGGCAAGGCATAGATAAGGATGGTGCACAATAAATAGGTTCAAGGGTAGGATGCATAGAATAAGGTTTCACACATGAATGTGTGCAATGGTGTTGAAGGGATTCACGAGGAATACCAATCGTAATTTATAAAACCATCAAGAAGGAAGCTTACAACCTACATATGGATGTGTTAGTTATATGTTAGTGGTGGAGACATATATAAAGGTGTAGAGCTTGAAGGATATTAGGTTGGATGGAATCATTAATGAGGAGACTCATACAAGATGACTTTATTTATATGTAACAAATAATAATAATGACAATCGAAGAATCTGTAACTAATATGATCAAAGTAACTAACTTTTGAGAAAGAAAACATGATGAACTTACCTGAGGTCCTATGTTCGAAGTAGATCCACAACTTGAAGTGATTTCACTTATTCTTGATTGCTTCTTCTAAAACCTGCAAAAACTTGTTCACACAAGACTACAAGAAAAATTAGTTATACTGATAACTAACTAATCAACTTGATCAAATGTAGAAAGATTCATTGCGATTAGTATTCTAAACATGTAAGCATTCAACAATGATGAATCACATATCATGAATACTATATATTGAAGGAATGTGCATCTTAGATGCGACGACAAGAATAAGCTCCTCTTGGTTCAAGAATAATTTATTGGAGTCGTTTGATCTTGGAGAAAACCTCCCTCGATCTGAAGGAGAAACAATGAAGTCAACATTGACTATGTTGTTGCTTCGTTGGATTGAGAGAGGCTTTCTCCAAGAATAAATGACTCCAATAAATTTTTCTCTACTAAACAGGGCCAACCACGTGAAGGTGGAATTTCCTATGGCCCCTCCCCCCCTCTCACATCACTCTCAATTCCCCAATGCCCAATCTATATTCTAATAAAAAATGTGCATTAAAATATTCAAAATTGATAAAAATTTATTGTAAAGCTATAAATGAGGTTTATCATTCAAAGGAATATGTCATAAAAAAGATTTTTTTATAAATGAGATTTATCATCCAAAATATGTTCCAAATATACTAGCTGTATAATATACATCAATCTGTCTTATAAAATTATTATACAACATAAATTTATTTTAGTCTTCTTTAGTTTTCTAGTCCAGTTCTTAAGTAATTCATCAACCTCCATGTCTTCATTTTCTAGGGGCTCTTCAACAAGTGATGTTGCTTCATTCCTCTCACATCGAGCACTCCTAGTCTTGTACCCACGGCGTGGAGGATGATTTGAGGGGCCATCGCCTACAAAAACAAAAAATATTAAATTTATATGGCTAATTTTTAAATATCATTGAAGTAGTTCATTACTATTAAAAAAAACCTCTGCAATGTAATTATTTACTTGGTCCACTAGAGGGCACCATTGGAATGGTTTCCCTGTACTCCTGATCTTCAAGTCGAGGAGGCTCAACTACAACATTCTCTAACATTGAAATGACAAAATCTATAAGAAAAAAACCGTAAATGTATAAGTAATAAAAATTAGAAGTAAAACATTTATAAGTACGAAATTATTAAGTATATGATTAATATAAAGCCATTTTACCACCATGGGCCTTAGTCACATGAACATCGTTGGGCTGCACCCCACTGGGATGGGGCTGCTCGGGAGCACCATGATCTTCTAGATGCACTACACTATCAACGCACTGTTGACCAATACTAATGTTTTCATTGATAGTGTTGCTCCCTTGATTAAAACAAAGTAAGACATTAAAGTTATGGACGATATCAAACATTTATGTATTTTATAAGTAATGAAAGGTTAATGTGGGCTGATTTCTATTTACCTTATCCCACAAACTGGATCTTGAGGTATGACCCATGCTTTTTCTATGATCAACGGAAACTTTATAGCCATACTTGTAACCAATTCATAGGTCTTCCTTCGTGGTTTCAGTTCCAAAGTCATCGCCCTGCATTGCATAAGATTATGTATTTTTAATGTTATTTGATGCAATTACCTGAAAATTGTAAGGTGATACAAATAATATTGTTAAGATGTTTGGGATCTTACGATTCATGACTGTAACCTTGAGTAGCCTCCTTGGCCTAGCCTGTGCTAGCCATGTTTGGAAATCCTTGATCTGGTTGCCTTCGAAGTGTCAGACAAACTATCATCAAAAGTTTCAAGTATGTTATATACCACACTTTTATTTAGATATAAAGAAAATTAAAGATATTGAAATCAAAATATTGTAATTTACCTTGGGGTACCAGTTATTTGTTCTCCTTTTTTTCTTAATTTATTTTCTTTTGCATCATCAATGAGCGCCTTCCAATCCCTCTCTCGAATCGATGGAGGGTGCTCATACCTAGGGTTGACTGCCAAGTTTTGTCTATACACATCCCTCGTATATGTTAAATATTCATTCGCTGCAGAGGCAACCACTTTTTTATTGAAGGTCTCTACTCCAAAGAGACCTTCAAGATAATCCAAAAGTTCATTTTTGAGGTTGGAATTCTTGCAATTCCACCTCGTGCATATGGTTTCCCCAAAAATAAACAAGGCCTTGCTCTCTAGGTGCCTATAAAAATGGTCGTTTCTTACACGAAAAAATATATGATCATTAATTTAAAAATAATAATCTCGATGATTTATGTTTGATATGGACAACATGAAATAGTTAAAATATGAAAAACTACCTGGGAGTCTTATTTGTTTTAATGGAAGTCCGTTATCTTTGACAAAAAATGTGCATGGAAGGGTCCCCGTGCTAGTCACACATCTAGCTCCAGGATATGCACCAATATCAACTACATTATTGGCCTCATCTCTGTCACCATCTCTACTAGAGCTTGGCCATTGTGTGGATGTCTGGCAGTGCGTGTCATGGATTCCATCTAAGGGCATGGAACATGGAGAAGTAAACAATCTAGAAACTATATGAAAACCCATGTCAAGACTCTGTGGTGTCTTTGTAGCACCACTACTAATGACACCAGGCTGAATAGGCTCCAAATATCTCTATATAAGAAAATTTTTTTTTTTTCGTTATATAATGTAAAAGTTAAAAAACAACTTTATCATAATTGAACTTATCGATACATAAAAAAAATCATTTTAAATTATGGTTATTACCTGATATGTCCTAAGTTGTGTCATAACTACATTGGTCATTTCTATGACACCTAGAGTTTGATCCGCACGGTCTAACAAGCGAGCATGTTCCTTGTTTGATTTAATGATCTTCTTTTTAATCATTACCATTGGATCAGGGGATGAATACAAATCCTCCTGTTCAGGGAATCATGATCATCATGGCCTATAGACTACATATTTCAATAAAATCAATGTTATTTTAGTTATATAAACAAATGAAGCAACTAATTGTCACACAAATAAAATTATATAAACAAATAATAAAATTCACATAGAATCAAAGTCGAATTTGTTAATAGTTTACATGTTCTGCAGCTTCCCCTTTTCCATGATCATCCTGCCACGTTATAATATAATTAGAACCCCGAAACATTTAAAAAATTGTTAACGATAACCAAAAGAATGATTGCCACACAAATAAAATTATATAAATAAATAATCAAATTTGCCTTAAGTGTAAATCAAAATTGTTAATCATTTACATGTTTTGTGGTTGACACTTTTCCATGATCAACCTCCCATATTATTATAAAATTGGGACCATAAAATATTTCAGACATTGTTAAAGATATAAAAAATATAATGCAGTAAGTATAGGTTGCTTAAAGAGGTGTTGCATAAGTACCCACACACTATTAATCGATGTTTATATTCTATTCAAATGGTAATCCACTAATAACTCTTCTCCGAGATCTATCTTTTTTATCACGCACACGACTACCCGTTTCCCTTCCTGTCCCTCATATATGTAATTCGTTTGCTCATTTTTTGTCCAAGGTCGTGTGCTGTTTATAAACCTTGCGATATTACCAAATTATTTAGGCCTTCCATCAATATAGATAGTGGCTCTCTTATTTTTATCGTTGTTTATTAGCTGTATATAATTTACGGCGAGTGCATATCTTCGCATACTTCACATGTACCAGACCACTCGCATCCAATCATTATAATTGTAACACGGTTCGACATAGTCCATAAATTCAGTTAATCTATTGTATTTTACAATTATTCCATCCATGGAAAATAGCCCCAGGCCATGCAAGGAGAATGGTGCAATGCGATACGTTCTATTGTTGACAATGAATTCAATGTCTAACAGAGGAAATTCCTTAGGTACCCATTTCTTCACCAGATTCTTATACCTGAGTGGCACCTCCATGTCTCCTATGATCTCATCATCATAAGAGCATGATCCTCCTTCGGCAAGAAAAAATTCCATGCGTATACAAAATTTTCTTCTGACCTTTTCACCTCTAGTGGTCCTTGTTCGTGTATTATATGATCTACTAGATGCAGTCACATTTCCCTAGATTATTTGTCCCGAGCCTCCCTCACCTGAGGAAGAAATATCTGACAGGTACCTGTTTGATTATACCTTCAATCAATCGAATCAGATATATAGTTAGCCAGGATTGTAAGAATATAGTGAGATATCTAAAATGATACAATGAAATCATCACCTCTCCTAATTGACTTAACAACATTAGAACTCTGCTAAGCGATTAAATAAGATATTTTTTGTTTTCTGTCAAAGGTCCTCTATTTCAAACTTAGTTTTATGATAATTTTGAGTGACAAAATATTGGTTCAAAATCCCCTCAGTGGGCGTGGAAGAGTCCAAGTGCAAGTAATGGGTGATTTTTATGTCATAGATACACCCCTCATAGTGTGATAGCTTACTGGAGTGATTCTATAAGAAGTATCCCCCCCCCCACAAAAAAAAATATGTGAAAGAAAATTCTATAAGATGTTAAAAGAACGAGATAAGGAAGAAGAGAGCAAGGAGGAAATATTTTCCACTACATTTATCATTTAGAAGGCATTGATTCAATGTTTGATTATGTCATCCAGAGAATGTCCAACATCAATAGGACAAGGGAAGTCTTATCATGCAAACAAATGACTATTCATGGGGCCCTTAGAGGAGGCAAAGTCCATTCCATGGGCAAAAAATGATTGTGCTCTCTTCTAACATAAGAGGCTTAGGGAGTGTCTATAAACGGAATTATGTAAACCAAATTGTAGCAACAAATAACATAAATATTATTTTGATTCAGAAAATAATCAACAAATTATTTGTGGTTGCACAACTTGTTGTCAATATAGATATAATTAGTACATGGATAGGAGAARCAATCCCCTTTGACCATGTACCTATTTTCCTACAAGTGGGGGATATTAATCMAAAAACCACATGTCCTTTTAAGCTCAATTCACATTGGTTGAAGGAACTTGAGTTTAGAGACCTAGTTTGAAATGAATGAAAATGTTATGCTAGGTAGTTGGTGGATTTTGCAAAGTTACTCTTGTTTTGTGAAAATCTAATAAGAATCAAAAGGAATCTAGAAAGACAAGAACCCCATGCGATGCTCACTTCCTAGAACTCATGCCTATACCTCATCCTTTGTTGATGATAGATGTAGTAAGCATGAATGAATTTGCAACTAACTACTTCAATTTGACCATTTTTCTAAGGTTGAAAAAATGTAGAAAAGAGTAACTGACAACCTAAAAGGTTCCATAATGATTTCCAAGAGTGATTGAGAAATTGAGAGTTGTGATCATAAATTATGGCCAAAGGTAAGCTAAAATTACTCCATACAGGTTAAAATAAGAGTTTGACAACTTTAGAGGCACCAAAAGTGTTGTGGCAAGTTATGAATACTAGTTTCTTCAAGAATTTGTATAGTACTTCAAAGATT
>ML777667.1:259113-287307 GCA_009831015.1 Picea engelmannii
ACTCCACCGGGGAAAGGTATCAATTTCCTACCCCATTTGGGTTTTTCTAGCTCTTCTTTTGGTTTATTTAACTTGCAGGTGCATTAACCGGCCTAAGCCGACCTGCCAATCATCCAATTCCAAGGTGAATTGAGAGAATTCCACCCATAATTTTCATTCACGGTCGTGTGTCACCTATGCACGAGTTTTGTGGCCCATAGACGCGCATCGTGCACACATGCGCTCAAGTCACAGTTTTGTTCTGCGCACGTGTGCTCATTAACTCTTTTCGGTCTGTGCACATGCGCTCTGTGAGCCTCTGTCTCCACTGAGACCCGCGCATTTGTGCAAAAATTCACATTGTAAAGTTTTTTGAGATGTGGGGAAGGCCATTAGCCTTCTTAAAAATGATTTCAGGCATGTTTTAAAGCTGCACCACACTTAGTCCCCTCTTCATATAAAGGGGTTAGTCAAAACACATAGGTACTTAGGGGGTTAAAATCAATTTCCTCTTTTTCTTTCATTTTCGCCACATGGATGGCTTGTTTTGACTCAAAATATAAGTTGGAAATCATTTTTAATCACATTTAACTTTCATTGGGACTAGAAGTTGGATAACAATCGCTTAGTATGCTCTTCTCTCGCACCTCCAAGCGACCTTGAGAATCAGAAAAAGACTGTGAAACGATTTCATCTTCCTTAAGAAGATTAAAACCTTTAGGAGAGGACAACAACCCTTCTTGGGACTCCTCTTAGTTTATTTTTTCAAACACATTGTCCAAATAACTCCCCGTTATCTGGTTCTCACATTGTCAAAACCATAGAAGTTGTCAAATAGGGAACTGAAAATCCTCCAAGTCAAGTGTTCCTAACACCATAAGGCGGGGAGATACCCGTGAAGGGTTGAAAGCTGAGGTCCGGTTGTTCTGTGCGTCCCCCCTTGAGGCACCCACCTCTTGGACGAGATCCATCCTGTGACCCATTTTTGAGGCCGAAAATCTAAATGTCGCACTTTGACCGAGGTACCTAGTGACCAAAATTTAGGGACCTAGGTGGCAATTGTGGGCTGCAGTTGCACCTTGATTGGATTTTGTGCGGCTATTGGGAAATATCGCCAGCTCTTTTAGGATATGCCCCCTTTACCACTCATTATAACCAATTATTTCATCCTTCACTAGTTTCTCTTCCGGTGACTTCATACCCCACTGTTGAGTACTATTGGAAGGTCCAGTGATATTTGAGAGGAAGGACGTTACGTCTTCTAGGACATGAGCGTTTGTTTTCTTTGATTGCCCATGCAGACAAAATCCACTTATCCACATATATGCTTCTTTTTCAAAACCACTTTATGTATGATGCACTTTTGACTACATTTTGATTTGGATTTATATATTGTGTAAAGTTCAAATTTTGCAACAAAAGGTTCTTGTTTCTTTATTACTCTCACCACCATTTGCACACATTCACTCAGCTAGTTGGACATCATAGGGGACCCACAGAATCCCTATCATTCCTAATGCTTGCTAAACCTCCCTCCTATCTTAGGGGGAGTGTCTGGTCTTGTCTGCTCATCGACACCACATTCACATACTCCTATGAGTGCTATTGTTTTAGGATCAACCTTGCTTGGTTCCACATTACTTGGGTCCACTTCCCAAGTCCCACCGTCCACTCACTCTCCTTTACATGAAAGCGGAGGACCAACTTCCTCTCAAAGGGGAAGTACCAACCCACCTAGCCCCCCTCGAGGGTCAGGTTCACAGCACACTTACACCATGGCTGGAGCTAATCCTCCCCCCCCACTACAAATGCCATATTTGGCCTCTCTCAACATACCAGATCTAAGAAAACTCACCAATGACCCTATATTGCATGACCCCACATGGCCTACAATGCCCACCAAACTACCTTTAGACATACCCAAGTTTGAAGGAAAGGCAGGAGATGACCCTGCCAACCACGTCATGACTTTTCACCTATGGTGCTCTTCCAACAACATTATGGATGATTCCATCAGACTATGATTATTTCAGCGCACACTCACTGGCCCATCAGCCAAATGGTATGTAGATGAAAAATCAGGGTCTCATGCGACCTTTGAATCCTTGGCCAAAGCATTTTTGACCTTCTTCCAATTACCAATCCGCCACAACAATGGTCTGGAACTACTCTCTAATTTCAAACAAACCTCAGCCACACATATCGCTGATCACATTCACGAGTGGCGTAGGCGACGTAGTTTATGTAAAGCAAAAACCACCAAACAACAGTGTCTTGACTGGTTTCTCAGATCACTTGTTTCTCTCCTCAATAAGGATGTAGCTTCCACATTCCCTCAATAAGAAGAAGAAGCCATCAGTAAGGCTCAATAATACGACCTCATCTATGCATAGTCAGGGTACTTATACACTGTACTTCCTGATCTCCAAAAACTTGTGACGTTTGGCCAAGACAAACCTGGGATGTCTCACTTAGCAGACAGACTGATTGGTAATACCACTCACCATGGTCCACAACCCCAACAACCACCAATGTATGGAACACCTCAATACCCACCGGCATATGGGGGCACTTCTTATTACCCCTCACCCCCTTATCAACAACCATAACCTGTTGCTATGCCTCCACCCATCAGTGGGCCACCGTCAACACCCCCCATACACCCACCTATTCAAACGAGTTCTGGTACCCCCTCTACCTCAACTTATAGTACTAGCGAAAGCACCACACCTTCCTATGTACCTTATGGATCATTACCCCCACAAAATCCGTACTTTCCATTTCCTGGCCCCCCACAACCCATGGCTCCCCCACATCCTCATGCTGGGGCGAATTTTGTTCAACCCTCTCCCATTTAGCAATATCAAAATTTCGAACAGCTGAATATGGAAAATCCGACCCATCCGTCGAACAATGCCAAAAAGAAAGGAATAAACAGGAACAACAACAACCCAGGACAAGGCAGGAATCAACCCCAACAAAACCAACCTACTGGGGGCAACCAGAACCAAGGGAATCAGAACCCCCAGGGGGGCAATAATAATAGGCGTCAAGGGAGAAATAACAATAATGTTAAAACCAACTTCCCTTGTGCCCTTTGTGGTGATTTCGGTCATTATACTCATCATTGCCCCCAAATCGCTGATTTCAAATGGTTGAAAGACTCAGGTAGTCTACCCCATCCTCTAGCACTGCCTGCCCCTTAGTAGGCCCCACAACAATATGTGCAACAACCCCCCCTGCCGTGCTGCAGAATCCTATTCCACACCAAGGTGTGATAAACACCCAACAGGACATGCAACATCCTCCACCACAGGTGGGAAAGTACCTCAATCCAAACAATCCAACAGATCGCACGATCCTCCTCACTAGTGAGGAAGAAATCCTTCTGCAAACACATAATCATTAGTATCATGCACCCACTGAGTCTCCTCCCATCCCTCCAGAGACAAACCCTACACCAACGGGGCCCCCGTTGGTGATCCCTCGCCCTAACACAGAGCCACCTCTTCGCATCCCTCGCATCTCATTGCACAGGAATGTCCACAACCCACAGGCTAGGGCAGCTCATAACTACAGTTTGGTTGATGACTTAGTACAATCCCCAGCTGCCATGTCAGTCTTACAAGTCCTTCAGACTTGTCCCACTCAGCGTAAATCATTACTTTCCGCCTTGGGGGAAGTTGACCTCGCAAATACTTGACTCATTACATTTGATCTCGACAACGGAGAACCTCGCCTTCTTGCCTTGATCGCTTTCCAAATCCCAGTAAAAATACGGAACATCATAGTTCATTGATGTATCATCGATGAAGGTGCATCTACATGCATTATGTCCAAATTTGTATGGCAGAAACTTGGTTCCCCCGAACTCATACCCTTTTCCATTACCTTATGGGCATATGACGGACGACCATCATATCCTGAAGGGCTCTTCCAAAATTTCCCCATAGAACTCGGGGGCAAAACCATGCTCATCGACATAGAAGTTATCGATGCCCCACTCGATTATAATATCCTGTTCGGTTGTAGCTACATGTACGCTATGAAGGCAGTTGCCTCATCTGTCTTTCGAACAATGATGTTCCCCCACAACGGGAAGATCGTTACCATTGACCAAGTCTCACATTATGATCCTAACCCATCTGCCAACGTCAATAACATTCTTCCTCTCATCCACACGAGTCATGACGCATACCCACTCGTCGAGATGGGTCCCGTAATTTTCAAATATTCATCATTGTTAGGAACTTACCATGGAGCACCACCGCTCCTTCATCCTTCCAATCAAGTGTGCGTCGTATCATCTAACAGAACTAACACAGAGGATACCCTTCCTCCTAGGGAGGCTTCTATCATATCTGACATCCCACTAGTCACAGAACTTCCCCCTCACGAGCCTCCTGCGAACTCGTCGACCCCACTAGTCCACGATTCCACCCCTCCCCAAGGACATATCCCAGTTTGGGAGACAGTTCCCCAAGCCATCACTCAAATCCCCTTCTTTTACCCTCCACCTGGCATCGAAGCTTTCCAGGTAGCCACAACACTTACCCTCCCTAATATGGTGTTAGCAATTCCAGTTTGGTATTTACATCCACCAGAGATGGTCCCTTGACCATCCCTTCCCCCCCAAATGGAAGGAATCCCAATGATGATTCTCATACTTACTCCCACCATACCCTCTACAACCCCACTCACTACCCCCCCTGCCACAGCTGGGGGTAGGAGAAAGAAAAGGAGCCCACATCTCCACTTCCCCCACGCGTCCAACCCCCTTGTGTGCTATGTGAGAAAGATGGACACCAAACCAACAACTGCCCATCTCTACCAGAGTTATAGAATTTGATTCCACTTAATCAAACTCCCTCAACAGTCGCCACTATAGCCAGTACTGCTGCTACCCCCCCCATTCAATTAGTAAAGGGTTGCAAACCAAGTTTACTTGCGCTATATGTTCAGAATATCGCCATTATACCCACCATTTCGCATCATTGCCATGCTTTCGACAGACATTAGCCACAGTACACCAAAGCTTCCAGAGCAAACCCAGTCCCGCTACATCATCCTTACCAATAATCATTGACATTCGTTATGTCACAACTTCAGTCAATGAACGTATGAGATGCCCTTGCTCTCTATGTGAATCATTAGATCATTTTACATACCAGTGTCCTATGATCATTGAATACAGGCAACACCAATTGACCTTGCTTCACAGACCCACATAATCGATAGTTGACCTTACCTCATCACTAGAGGTTCTTCCTGTCATTTCCCCTGAACCCGAGGCCCTTCTAATGCCTCCATGGTTCTTAGATGACTTATCTAAGGATTCACCCCTCAATCCCCCCAACTCTCCCGCTCATTTCCCTACAGAAATTTTACACCCAACTACCACAGGTACTCCTCAGTACTTCAACATTTGGTTTATGTTGAGCGAACCATCGCCATCTCCTTGCGTCGTTCCCCCTACTTCTTCATCACTAGGGGGCAACCACACGACAACAGTCACCAATATCACTCTTCATGACCCCTTGTATTCCCGTCACTTCCACTGTGATGAGGAAATACTCGAAGAGTTAAACAACCCTGACTACCCATGGGATGCGCTACACCACCGCACACTCTTCTTTCCACAGGAAGACTCTACGCCTCCTAATCAACACCCCATCTACGTAGTCAAAAACAAGGATTTTATCCCATCAGGGCCTATCGAATGGTTCAAAAAACCCATTCCTGCCCCTGATTCTTTTGAAGAAGGCAAGATGGCCAACATTTCCCTGACCATTAAAATCAACATTTCCATAAAAAATGGCGTCATCGAGGAAATCACCATTGGAGCTGCTTGCACTCCTCAAGAAATCACCACCTATAAATCCCTCTTCCAGGAATATTGAGATATTTTTTCCTGGTCATACACGAAAATGCCTGGCCTCAATCCCTCTATTGTCGAACATCGCATTGACACCTGGCCCAACATTACACTAGTTTGTCAAAAGCAAAGACTGATACACCCATCCAAAGCAGCGGCCATCAAAGCCAAAATTAACAAATTACGCACTACCGAGTTCATCTACCCCATTGCCTATACATCATGGGTTTCCAACCCTGTACCCGTTAACAAAAAACAAGACACTATCCACGTCTGCATGAACTTTCATGATCTCAATCACGCATGTCCCAAAGACAACTTTCCAACACCTTTCATCGATCAAATTATCGACGAATGTGCAGGCCACGAGGCTCTATCCTTCATGGACGGTTTCTTGGGTTATAATCAAATTCAAATTCACCCAGTTGATCAATACAAAACCACATTCACTACCCCTTGGGGTACTTTTGCATATCGTGTCATGCCTTTTGGCTTAAAGAATGCTGACGCAACTTTCCAACGGGCTGTGACATACATTTTTCACGATCTGGCTCATATCATCCTCGCATACTTGGATGACCTCACAACTCAATCCAAGAAATGCACCCAACATCTTGATGATTTGTGAATCATCTTCCAACGGTGTCGTCAGTACAACATCCGCTTGAATCCCCTCAAGTGCATTTTCTGCGTCACCGCGGGGTGCCTCCTCAGATTCATCGTTTCCCAAAGTGGTATTACCGTGGACCCCCTAAAAGTCCAAGCTATCACTGAAATTCCACCTCCCCGGAATTTACGTCAACTTCAGAGCCTAAAAGGAAAGGCTAACTTTTTATGACGATTTGTCCCAGACTATGCCATTCGCGCACACAGTTTCCTTCGCTTACTACATCACGACATCCCATTTTGATGCAGGAGCATCTCAAGAGAGCTAACGTGGAGTCCAAAGACAGCTGGACAAGCGCCCATAACAAATTTTGAAATTACCTTGAAGTTATTGTGCAATATTAAATGAAATAATTAAGAAGGAGCGCACTTGTATAATGTAAATGGACCTTGAGCAATCCACTCTCGTCCTTAGTAGGTAGAAGACATTTATAGTAGTTAATGCAAGTAGATAGAATTCAATTCTAGATTAGACAGTTTTATATTGAGAGAGGGAAACAGGATATAGACACCCTCATTATGCATTGTAACATTAGCGTGATGAGCATTATGAAGAGTAGAGAAGAGCATAGAGGAGAAGCAGAGAGCTGTGTGAAAACACCCATGTACAAAAATTTGAATTAATAGAGAAAGCTTTGATTCAAATTCATGGCGTCGTGTTTGTTCTCTGTGTATCTATATTGAATGTCGTTCTCATGGTTAATTTACTCTTCCTGCTGTACATTTGCTTTTATTCTATGTATGAATGATTTCTTGTTGAATGTTTGAAATCTGAGAGGAAAGGGAAAAGGAATGAGTTTCAATTGTTTCTCTATCTAAGAAAGAGTTCCTGCAAGGAGTGCAGTTGAATTGTCCTCATTTCCGTAGAAGTGCAGTTAGGCACAAGAGCCATGCAAGGAGTGCGCAGGCTGGGTAAAAGTCTCAAAGTTGTGAATCTAAGCGAAGCATTGAGAGACTGCTGTTGCAGGTGCGCGTAGAGTCGAAGGATTTCAACACTTGGAAGTGTTTGAAAGTCTGCCACAAGGAGTGTGTGCAAGAGTTTCTGAAAGAATCGAAGTCGTGGGAAAGCTCAGAAGGAATTGGACCTTCGAAGGAGTCGAAGGAAGAAAAGCATCCAAGTACCTTGAAAATATGAGGGAAGGCATAGCAACGTCGAACCGCAGGAGGACGAGTTCTCAAGGAAAGAACAGACGGTTGGAATTCTCTATGGAGAATCCGCGAAGTCTTGTGAGCCGTTAGATCTCATAGAGGAGAAAGGGAGTTACCGTGAGTATTCCAAAAGGTGCAAGCTCAAGAGAGGCAGATCCATTGATCCAAGTCGGTCGGGGTTGTTAGATCACTCGTGAAATCGCCTATCGAGAATTCATGAGTGGAAGGGTCGAAATTTGGCATCAAAGTTTACAAAATCATGAAGTGCGAAGCCATGAAGGATCGATAGGATTGTGTGGGACCACAGGAGCCAATGGGGTGGACAAGTGGCACACTATCGATGTAGAAGTCAACTACGTCGACCACTTCAGAGTTTCGCAAGTCGAAGTCCCGAACCGATGAGAAGGCTAGTTGTGGGGGCTAGCACGAGAAGCGTGTCGGAGTCTGACACCTTGGGGTTTTGGGGTTCGTAAGTAGAGTTGTATGGTATCGCAACTCACGAGCACACAAAAGCCGACAAGTCAAAGTGATATTGAAATTTCAGAAGTTTGAGATTCGGGGTCACAGTTAGCAGGTGCTCGACCACGGGATTCGCGATATCGCAAAGTCTGATCTCCTAAGTAGAAAGAGGGGATCCCACGAGAATTTGCTGTGGGTGCAGATTTTCTGAAGGGAAAATAAAAGAGCCATTTTAGAGTTCTTCGGGCCAACAAAAGGAGAAAGATCCCGTCGATGTGGACCTTCCGACCTGTGGGTTGAGGGGTAGCGTGCGTCATCAATTTTGGTATCAGAGCTCAGAAAGGTTCTTTTCTTTCTATAGCAGAGAAGAGGAGAATTCACCATGCCGCCAAGGAGAAGGGACATACAAACAATCGATCCACCAGAGGATAGGGAAATTCCAAGGAGAAGAGGTAGGCAGATGACTGATCCAACCATGGAGAGAGAGATGCGTGATCTACGAGCCAGACTCGAAGACATAGAGATAGCACAAAGATGCACAGTTAGTGCTGTGGATCTTAGTGATTTCGAAAGTGAAATTGAGGCTGAACATGAAGAAGAAGTTGCAGCTGAAGATGCAGCAAATGAACGTTTGATCAGATCTATTGAGAGAAAATGGACATTCTAGTTTATGAGGGAAATCTGGATGCAGAGGAGCTTCTATACTGGATTAGAGCTCTAGACACATACTTTGACTATGAAGATGTTGAAGAGGACAAGAAGGTCAAGCATGCTGTCACAAGATTGAAGGGACATGCAACATTGTGGTGGGATGAACTACAAGCTGACAGACGCTGCAAGGGCAAGAAAAAGATCAAAATCTAGGACATAATGATCACGAAGATGAAGGCAAAATTCATCCCCAGAGATTACCAGATTACTCTGTTCAGGAGGATGCAGAACCTGAGACAGAAGCCGATGACAGTGAAAGAATACACTGAAGAATTCTACAAGCTAAACATTAGGGCAGGTCATCGGGAAAGCGATGATGAGAAAGTTGCCAGATACATGAATGGCCTGAGATATGACATTCATGATGAGATGAGCATGGTAAGCATCCGAATGGTGGAAGATGCTTATCAGATGGCTCTAAAAGCTGAAGAGAAGCTGAGTTGAAAGTAGGGTCAGAGAGGCCGAGGCAGAAGCCAACCTAGAGTCAAATCAGTTGCCCAGGATAAATATCAGAAGCCCAAGGAGGACTGGAAGAAACCTTAGACTCAAACTGAGAGAGGTGGAAACTCATAGCGAGGGAAATATGCTGAACAGAGGGGACAACATACTGAACAGAGAGGGGATTATGCTGATAATAATACTTTTCCTCGTACTAGAGGTAGAGGAAGAGGAAGAGGTGGAGTAATAACATGCTTCACATGTGGAAAGAATGGGCACAAGTATTACAAGTGTCCATATAAAAATAAAGAAGGAGGAGAAGCTCACATCGTCGAAGCACAGAGGCGGGATGTTGAGGCAGAAGATGCTGAAGGTGGAAGATCACTGATGATGCGAAAAGCTCTTTTGACATCAGAGAAGGAGGTGGAGAGTTCAGTCCAAAGAACCAGACTTTTCCAAACTACTTGCAAAACCAAGGATAGGGTATGCAAGGTCATTGTGGATAGTGGTAGCACAGATAATCTCATTTCTACGGAGATGGTAGAGAAGCTGGAGCTGGAGACGATTGATCATCCAAGCCCATACAGAGTTTTGTGGCTACAAAAAGGACATCAGGTAACTGTCACTAAACAATGTTTAGTTGAATTCAAGATAGGAGGATATAATGATAAGATACTCTGTGATGTTATTCCCATGGATGTTTGTCATCTATTGCTGGGTAGATCGTGGAAATATGACAGGAATGTGATTCATGATGGGAGAATGAACACATACACCCTAGAGAAGAATGGGAGGACTCACATGTTGCTTCCAATCAAGGATAAGGAGGTGAAACCAGAAGTGAGAAACACCGTACCTCTCATGAGTGGGAAGGAACTTCTTATAGAAGTTAAGAAGAAGGAGGATCCATAATTCATTGTAGTCAGAAAACCAAAGATTGTTTTGACCAACACAAGAGTGGATGATTTTCCAGAAGAAGTTAAGGAACTACTGGGAGAGTTCGCTGACATAGTTGTGGATGAACTACCTCGTTTGTTGCCACCGATCAGAAGTGTGAGTCATCATATTGATCTCATACCAGAAGCCAGTTTTCCAAACAAAGCCATGTACAGATTGAAGTCGCAAGAGAATGAAGAGGTCAAAAGGCAAGTCCAAGATTTATTGGACAAAGGGTTGGTCAGAGAAAGCTTGAGCCCGTGTGCTGTTCCAATAGTACTCAGTCCGAAGAAAGACAGAGGCTGGAGGATGTGTACTGACTCGAGGGTAATCAACAAGATAACCATCAGGTACAGATTTCCATTGCCAAGGGTGGATGATCTGATGGATTGCTTGAGTGGAGCAAAATTCTTTTCAAATATTGATTTGAAAAGCGGTTTTCATCAAATCCGCATGAGAGAAGGTGATGAATGGAAGACAACATTCAAAACCAATGAAGGGTTGTATGAGTGGCCTGTTATGCTATTTGTCTTAACAAATGCACTGAGTACCTTCATGAGGTTGATGAACAAAGTCCTAAGGGAGGTCATTGGGAAGTTTGTTATCGCATATCTGGATGACATACTGGTTTTCAGTAAAACAGTGGCAGAGCATCTGAAGCATTTGGCTATAGTGATGCAGAGGCTACATCAGGAGAAGCTGCTGATAAACATGAAGAAATCCTCATTCATGAATATAGAGCTCATCTACTTGGGATTTGTTATTTCTACAGATGAGTTGAGGATGGATCCAGATAAGATGGAGGTAATAAAAAATTGGCCATCATCGAAGAATACCTTTGAGGTGAGAAGTTTTCACGGATTGGCTAGTTTCTATCGAAAGTTCATCAGGAATTTCAGTGGGATTAGTGCAGCGATGATGGACACAGTGAAGAAAAGACACAAGTATTTTCACTGAACAAAAGAAGTTGAGAAGAGTTTTAATCTGTTGAAAAGGAAGATTATAGAACAACCAATTCTGGTGTTGTTGGATTTCCAAAAGACATTTCAAGTGAAATGCGATGCAAGTGGATTTGCAATAGGGGCAGTTTTGAGTCAAGAAGACAGGCCAATAGCATACTTCAGTGAGAAGCTGAATGAAGTGAAAGTGAAATACTCCACTTATAATAAAGAGTTTTATGCTATCATTTAGGCATTGAAGAAATGGAGACACTACTTGATCCCGAAAGAGTTTGTACTGTATAGTGACAATCATGCATTGCAGTTTGTGACTCAACAGGAAAAGTTGAATCAAAGACATGTCAAATGGGTTAAGTATATGCAAAACTTCACTTTTGTAGTTAAACATATTTTTGGTACTGCTAACAAAGTTGTTGATGCTTTGAGCAGGAAGTGTTTGATATTGCAGGAGTTCAAAGTCAAAACGTTGGGTTTTGATGACCTCAGGAATATGTACACAGATGATCAAGATTTTAAGGAGGCATATGAAGTAGTTGAGAATCCAATTCTTAGGGATAGAAGTCAATGGGTAGAATACATGATCCAGGAAGGATTACTGTTTAAAGGTAATCAGCTGTGTATTCCAAAATGCTCCATGAGGGAGAATTTGTTGAAGGAGAAACACAGTGGAGGATTAGCAGGACACTTTGGTCATGACAAGACATTTGCAAAATTGAATAAGTCATATTTTTGGCCTGGAATGCAAGCAGACGTCAAGAGATTCGTGGACAGATGCAGAATTTTCCAGCATTCAAAGGGAAGGAAGCAGAATGCAGGGTTTTATCAACCATTTCCCATACCTGAGAGGCCGTGGGATGTAATCAGTATGGATTTCATATTGGGGTTTCCAAGAACACAAAGAGGGGTTGACTCAATATTTGTGGTGGTGGATAGACTTTCCAAGATGGCACACTTCATTCCATGTCAGAAAACTAGTGATGCAACTCACATTGCGAACCTATTTTTCAAAGAAGTCGTTTGACTTCATGGCTTACCAAGAAGCATAGTTTCGGATCGAGACACTAAGTTCATAGGACACTTTTGGAGGACCTTATGGAAGAAGCTGGGAACTAACTTGTCATTTAGTTTGACTTATCACCCTCAGACGAATGGACAAATGGAAGTGGTGAATAGAAGTCTGGGAGACTTGCTGAGAAGCTTGGTGACAGAACACCACAGCCAATGGGACAATATATTACCACAGGCATAGTTTGCTTATAATGACTCAGTTAATAGAAGCACAGGGCAGAGTCCATTTCAGATTGTCTATGGCATGCAGTCGAGAGGAATTTCTGAATTGATTGATTTAGAACAGAATGCAACTAGGAGCGCTAGTGCAGAAGAATTTGCAGAGGCGATGAAGGAACTTCATAGCCAGGTGAAGGAGCAGTTACAAAGTTCGAGCCAAGAATACAAGTGCAGAGCAAATCAACACAGGAGACAACTTCAATTTGAGGTTGGTGATTTGGTTTTGGCACATTTGAGGAAGGAAAGGTTCCCGAGGGGAACATATAATAAGCTAAAGATGAAGAAAATCAGACCGTGTAGGGTCTTGAAGAAATTTGGGGCGAATGCTTACGAGATTGAATTACCTGATGGGATCAAAATTTCTCCAATATTCAGTATCTCAGATTTGTACCCATATAAAACTGAGGAAGCAGGGACAGGAAATAAGCAGCCAGTGATCCAGTGGACAAAGCAGATGCCAGTTGCAGATAAGCCACAGATGGAATGCATACTGGATAAAAGGGTTAGCAAGAAGACCAGGCGGAAGCAATACTTTGAATATTTGGTCAAGTGGATGGGCCATCTAGTTGAAGATGCCAGCTGGGAGAGTGAAGTGGAGTTCCAGAAGCATGGACACACCATACGCGAGCTCATGGATAGGAGCCCATGAAAATTTTCAAGCTAGGGAGTATGATGCAGGAGCATCTCAAGCGAGCCAGCATGGAGTCCAAAGACAACTGGACAAGTGCCCAGCACAAATTTTGAAATTACCTTGAAGTTATTGCACAATCTTAAATGAAATAATTAAGAAGGAACACACTTGTATAATGTAAATGGACCTTGAGCAATCCTCTCTCGTCCTTAGTAGGTAGAAGGAATTTATAGTAGTTAATGCGAGTAGATAGAATTCAATTCTAGATTAGACAGTTTTAGATTGAGAGAGGGAAACGGGATATAGACACCCTCATTGTGCATTGTAACATTAGCGTGATGAGAATTATGAAGAGTAGAGAAGAGAATAGAGAAGCAGAGAGCTGTGTGAAAACACTCATGTACAAAAATTTGAATTAATAGAGAAAGCTTTGATTCAAATTCATGGCATTGTGTTTGTTCTCTGTGTATGTATATTGAATGCCATGCTCATGGTTAATTTACTCTTCCTGCTGTACATTTGTTTTTATTCTATGTATGAATGATTTCTTGTTGAATGTTTGAAATCTGAGAGGAAAGGGAAAAGGAATGAGTTTCAATTGTTTCTCTATTTGAGCAAGAGTTCCTGCAAGGAGTGCAGTTAAATTATCCGCAAGGAGTGCGTCGACAAGGTGTTCAGAGGTTTGTCTCTGAAAGATCAAGAGAGATAGCTTTTGTCCTCATTTCCACAGAAGTGTAGTTAGGCACAGGATCCGTGCAAGGAGTGTGCAGGCCAGGTAAAAGTCTCAGAGTTGCGAATCTAAGTGAAGCATTGAGAGACTGCTGCTGCAGGTGCGCGCAGAGTCAAAGGATTTCAACACTTGGAAGTGTTTGAAAGTCTGCCACAAGGAGTGCGTGCAAGAGTTTATGAAAGACTCAAAGTCCTGGGAAAACTCAGAAGGAATTGGACCTTCGAAGGAGTCGAAGGAAGAAAAACATCCAAGTACCTTGAAAATATGAGGGAAGGCGTAACAACATCGGACCGCAGGAGGACGAGTTCTCAAGGAAAGAACAGACGGTCATAATTCTCTGTGGAGAATCTGCAAAGTCTTGTGAGCTGTTAGATATCACGGAGGAGCAAGGGAGTTACCGCGAGTATTCCAAAAGGTGCAAGCTCAGGAGAGGCAGAGCCATCGATCCAAGTCGGTCGGGGTTGTTAGATCACTCGTGAAATCGCCTATCGGGAATTCGTGAGTGGAAGGGTCAAAATTTGGCATCAAAATTCATGAAATTGCGAAGCGTGAAGCCGTGAAGGATCGATAGGATTGTGTGGGACCACAGAAGCCAGCAGGGTGGACAGGTGGCACACTATCGACATAGAAGTCAACTGCGTCGACCACTTCAGAGTTTCGCAAGTCGAAGTCCCGAACCGGCAAGAAGGCTAGTTCTGGGGGCCAGCGCGAGAAGCGTGTCAGAGTCTGACACCTCAGGGTTTTAGGGTTCGTAAGTAGAGTTGTATGTTATCGCAACTCGTGAACGCGCGAAAGTCGACATGTCAGAGTGATATCGAAATTTCAGAAGTTCAGGATTCGGGGTCACAGTGAGCAAGCACTCGACCACAGGATTCGCGATATCGCGAAGTCCGATCTCCTAAGTACAAAGAGGGGATCCCATGAGAATTTTCTATGGGTGCAGATTTTCCGAAGGAAAAATAGAAGAGCCGTTTTAGAGTTCTTCGGGCCAGCAAAAGGAGAAAGATCCTGTCGACGTGGACCTTTCGACATGCGGGTTGAGGGGTAGCATGCGTCATCACATTTCACTGGGATGAACATGCCCAACAATCATTTGATGATATTAAAATGGTGCTCTCCAATGCCCCTTTAATTATTTCACCTGACTACAATCGCGACTATATCCTTTGCATATCAGCATCAACTATTTCAGTAGTAGGAGTTCTCGTTCAGCTCGGTGATGACAATCGTGAGCATGTCATTTATTACGTTAGTAAAAACCTCTCAAGGCCACCCTTGAAGTACAAACACGAAGAGAAAATAGCTCTTGTAGTCATCCTCCCAGTCCAGAAACTGCGTCACTACATTCTGCTTCGCACAACTAAGGTTGTAGAAGATTCCAACCCGATGCAATACTTGTTCAGTCATTGACAAATTAACGACAAATTTTCTTGATGGATTGTTATCCTTTAGGAATACGATCTTGAATTCTCAACACCCAAGAGCAAGAAATCCCTCGTTCTCACCAAACTTGTCACAACCCTCCCCTCTGACACAACCAGTGCCCCCATCAATACCAACTTTCCAGATGAACACCTCTTTTACATCACTTCGGATGATCCTTGGTATAGCGACATCCTCGTCTACCTCCGAACTCAAAAGTTCGATAACCACCTTTCACGAGATGATCGTCGCCGTATTCTCCATCAGGCCCCCCACTACCTTCTCATCGGAGACATCCTATACCAGCGAGGGGTCGACACCATTCTTCATCGATGCCTGACCATTGATGAGGCTGATAGAGTCTTGAACGACTGCCACAACGATGCATGTGGGGGTCATCTTTCAGGAATATCCACTACTTAGAAGATTATCCGAGTAGGTTACTTTTGGCCTACCTTGTTTCACGATTTCATTCATGCCGTGAAACGATGCGGGAAGTGTCAGCTTTACACCAAAAAATCCCGAGCACCACCTGCTCTTCTCCATCCAGTCATCACTGCTGACCCTTTTTGTAAATGGGGCATCGACTTCATGACTTGTAATCCCCCCTCCAGCAATGGACACAAATACATTGTTGTCACAATCGATTACTTCACCAAATGGGCTGAAGCTATGCCCACCTTCAACAATACCACTGACACCGCAGTGCATTTTTTCTTTAACCACATCATATCTCACTTTGGAGTACCACTCCAACTAGTTTCCGATCACGGGAAACAATTTGAGAATGAGATTTTCTTCGAACTCTCATCTCGGTTAGGATTCTCCCACGAGTTTGCCTCACCATATTACCCTCAGTCTAATGGACAAGTAGAAGCAGTTAACAAGGTCCTCAAGACCATGTTATAGTGCACGGTTAATAAACATAAGACTAATTGGCATCATATGTTATTTTCCACGCCATGGGCTTACTGTACGACTGTGAAAATAGCTACTGGTTTCACACCATTTCATCTCGTCCATGGGGTTGAGGCCACTCTTCCCATCGAGTGCAAAATTCCCACCTTACACACCGCAATTGAGCTATTACCTGACACTGCTCCAATGGAGCAGTGCTTGCTAAACTTAGAGTCCCTGGATGAAGATCGTCGATCTTCATTACAGAACAATGAGGCAGCTAAAAAATGATCAAAGGCTACCTTTGATCAACATGTCAACCTTCACTCATTTTGCGAAGGCGACCTCGTCCTGCTTACGATATCGCTCATGATACCTTTGGCCATGGAAAATTCGAGTCACTATGGCATGGCCCATACATTATCCAACATTGCCTCACCAAAGGCGCATACATCCTGGCCTCTCCCAAAGGCCTCTCTCTCAAAGAACCCATCAAAGGGTTATACTTAAAGAAATTTTATGCTTAAACGTAGTCATTCTACTTTAGGTTATTTCTTTTATAGTGTTTTTTCTTTTTTTCCATCCCTCACATCTAAACTCTCATTTGTGCTCTTGACAGATGCTTCCTCCACCGGCCTACAACATCGATTACGCTGACGACGCTAGCCATTGGACACAAAATATCGCTTTGGCCGCTTGGGCTCTCTACACCTCACATGAAATGCTCCGTTCGAGCGGCATATGTTTGGGTTCAGTGACCAACAACCAAGCCGAATACACTATCGTGATTGGCCTCCTGGCCGATGCCCAACATTATTGTATTCGTCACCTTAGCGTCTTTCTCGACTCTCAACTAGTCGTTCTCCAACTCAACAATGTGTACCACGTACGCGATCCTTGCCTCTTTCGCAAATACCTACAGGTTAGGCTTTTATCTCAACATTTTGATTTCATTACATTTACACATATTCCACGACAATTGAATCAAATTACAGATAACCTAGCTAATATTGTGTTAGACTAGCATATATCACATCAAGCTACCTCTACACATACATAAACATATCAACAACCTGTCACAACAGATATAGATTAGACATCATCAACACATTAACAAAACACATGTAAACACCACATAGATCTCAAAATGTATACTCATGTATATATAAAATAGTCCACAGTGCCATCCAAATGTTTACATACAAAATACAAGTATCTGTAGGCCAGTGAAGCACCTCGATACAAAATGGGCTCACCAACCTATATACAAAAATACAAAAATACATAGAGCACCACTCAAGGTGCCTCTAGAGCACCACCTCCTGCCCCTCCCTCAGGCGGTGGTCCTCCACCCACTACTGGTCCCTCCTACCCCAGAGGTAGTCGTCTGGTCATCGCAGCACCTGCTACTGCTGCCCATTGTACCATGGCCCACTATGGCGGCATAATCCCCACACACTGCTCCAGGATGCCCTCATCCTGGATACGAGACCATATTCCCTCAGGCACACCCTGTAGCACCGCCTCCAGGTGACGATGTATGTCCTCAAAATCTACTCCGGCATCCACTAGAGGAGCATGTGATGGCTCGGCACCAGGGTCATCAAACCGACATCTCCTCACTGCTCTCTCAGGATCAACTGGTCTCGCCTCGGTGTCCTCACGCTGACGTCTCTCTCCAACCTGCGACCCTCCTCGCGACGATCTCTCTGGCTCTTGACGAGCCGAGACTCTCCGCAACTCCACCTCGTGCCCGCGAGGTGCCACATCTACAAATACAAACAAACAATAGATAGTATCAACATCTATACATATGTCATGCTATCTCAAAAAACATATTTATACAACTCATCAACATACCTTGATGGTCAAACACCTCCCCTGGAGGTACACCATGTCCAGATCCTCCCAGAAGTCAACCCCAGCATAGGGGAACTGCAATATCACCTGCGGAATCTTCCGCCACACCTGCGCCACCTCAGCAGTAAAGAAATGGTCACCCTCGCCCCCACCATGGCGAAGCAAAACAGTCGACCACCACTTTAGTCACGGCTCTCGTGCCCCAGGCGCACCCAATAAAATCCTAGGGCGCAACATAGGCACCCTCTCCAAAAACCAGGCCACTAGGATGGACTCGAAGGCAAACTCTTTGGTATCCATGGATTGACAATGGTCCAGCTGCCCTACTATCCTGGCATGCAGAGTAAGCCCCCAGGCGAAGTGCTCACTAGCCAACACCCTCTCCATCACACACAACTAACCACCACTAATCCGCTGCATCGCAAGAGACCCATAAACTCTCACAATCATCACTGCTATGCAACAGTGCGCTAGGGAATCCATTGCCCCAATGCTCACAACAGTGCCAGACATAAAGTTCACCCCCAAATAGTACCTTTGGCCAACCATCGCTAGCGCCACATCCCTCGGTAACACCGGCTCCACCGGTAGGGGCATTCCCCGAAACGGGAGCCCAGTCAAAAAGTATACATCCTCCACCACAGTGAAGGTAATATACTCTCCCCGCACTATGAAACAATGTAGGTCTGGACTCCACATCCGAATAAGGAACTGTAGGAGATAGTCCTGCACCCATATCAATGGGCACTCAAAAAACTTTAGCAGCCCACAGGCTACCAAAGTCGGACGTACCCCCGACTCCTCAATAGCCACAATGTCTCTCAGTTGGGACCAATCTCGCTCTCGCCAACCAACCGACATCGTGCACAATGATTGCCTGCAACCACATAAAACAGTCCTAAGTCAGCCAAATGGACCATAAACAACATTAAAAAGATAAGTTTTACACCTGTCAACCTTGCCTCCAAGGCGCGGCTGTTTAAACCCACAGGCGCGCACACATGCGCGCCTGTTCACTCCACAAGTGCACATGTATGTGCACCTATTCACTACACATGCACACACTTAGAAACGCCTGTCCATCCTACAGGCGTGCATGCTCAACTTACAAGCGTGCTTTAGAGCGCGCCTGTCCAATACACAGCTGCGCACACATGCGCAGCTGTGCAACCAACAGGCGCGCACATAGTGCGTGCCCTTGTCCCCCTTACAGGAACCCCCATGCATGCCTATCCGGTGGGTAGGTGCACATGTGTACGCGCCTACTTCTGGATCGCTCACGCACGTGGGGGCCCACACTCATAAAACCTCCTGTACGACCCTCCGTACAACCCCTGCCCAAAAAAGGAAACCCTAATTCTATGCAGGATGATCAGACCACTAACTTGAAGCTCACTGGTCCTTGATCGGATGCCTCATCCTCCTAGAATCTCCAAATCTCCTCTGAATACTTCTCATCCAGTCACTATAGCAGCAAGTACAAATGAGGTGGCAATGTGGGCCCTACAACTATATATAGGCCTTTTCCCCAAACTTCCGCTCACCATTTCAGGAGCTCCATGCGTCCATTTCTCAATCCGTCTTCAGCCACGAGATCAACATCCCGTCATCTACATCACAACAGTCCCTGGGCCTCTTTTCATCCTGAGCCCCTGGGATGCCATTTTTTCATACTCTAACCAGGTACGCATGCGCATATTCAAAATTATCAAATAAATGCTCATATGTTCGATTCTCTTCAGATATTGTTTACGTCGGGTATTTGGTTTTCATGTGTGCAGGTACTTGGTCATCATACATCAATGCAACCCCTTTAGGTATATACTCAGCACTGGCATGTAGTCATTCCCTTTGAATCTCACTTACATCTGTAGTCACACCCTCTAACATTTGCCTCTAGGATCCCCATTTCCGGCTCTGCAGTACCAACACCTCCATTTGCATCTTCGGTACTGTCACCTAGTAGCACTCTTACCCACATGATTTGTCCCATTCATAGCACCCTTTTGCGCCTTTGACACTCATGCTATTTTTCAAAACCCTTTAGGGATGGGAGTCCCGATAGTCTTACATCATGTCGCGAATCAACCACATACTCCTTCTCCTCATTTTGCTAACTTTCCCAATGGACTCCCAGATTATCTCTTCACGGTTATCTCTTTTGACTGCACCTCCGCAGTATCATGAACCCTCCATTTCATCCATAATCAGTTTGCCCATTTGCAAATTTCCCTTCATTTCACCTACCTCATACAGAAACCCACCCATGGGGCCCCCACCGTCCACTAGTTCTCCGAGAAAATTGTGCCCTACCCGGGCCAACCATATCACATTGGAGCACCCATTTTTGTATTTGTACACTTATCCCAAATTATTCTTTATTTATTGTACAAACGCCTTTGTTTCCAACAGTTACATTACCTTTTTGTCGTCACCTTTGGCGACCTTCTTCCCTTTTTGGAAAACACAACCCATGTCGCCCTTGGTTGGGGAAATCTTTATCATCTACCCTTGATGACATCGTCCATATATTCAGAGTATCCCACAGGCCACTTACTCTGCCCTCTGAGTTTATTCACTTTGTCCCGCCTCTGGCACAATTTCGCCCATGTCTTGCTGTCCCCCTGACACTTGACCTCGTTGCACGGTTGCGGCCACTTTTATCTCACATATACCCCAACCAAGGGTAGTATTGAGTCTTCCCACATCTTGAATTCATCCATGTACCTTCTCCCATTCCTAACCTCACCTAGTAGATTTCACGAAGCCATTTGCTTCTGGGAGTCGCATCCCCCTTTTGTCGACATCAACACAATTTTCCAGAAGGGCGGCAGTGTCTTGATTCTCATTACCCATCCAATGAGAGATCTCGGATGGAATAGGGAGAACCACAATTGCTCCCTACTGTCGTTGACCCCCATAACATTCGACGTCAACACTTTCTCATGTTATGGTGGGTCTTACTTTGCGACTATTGCAGTTAGTTCTTATACTTGCCGAAGACCTTTGAACTTGGCTGGGCTATCAATGCCTACAGAATCCATGATACTTCTTACAGATGTCACTTCCTACTATTCAGAGTATGTTCCTCTGTAGAATTTTCTTCTACCTTTATCTCGACCACCCCCAAGGGCACTGCAGTTGTCTACATCAACACTTCATTCCTCTTTTTTGAGTTACATGACACGAGCATGGGGCATGCCCGCCTCGTTTGTACACAGTTTATTTTTTACACACCTCATGGAAGGTTGGGTTCTACAGGTTCCCTTCTCCCTCCAACGGGGAAATCTTGACAATCCCACTATTTCTCTCTCTTACAACAACACTCTCAGTAGAAGAAACATTGATGGATTTCGGTTATACGTATGCTCCTAACCTCATCCATCATGGGGCATCTGTTATCACTAAAATTTCATCCGCAAATGGTTACAAGAATTCAGCATCGTCAAACAGTTATGAGGTCATCCATGGGCCTGAATTAACAAAAAATCATTCCCAAAGGGTCAAAAACTATACAACTAGTGCAAAAATTAAAGGGCGCTATGAAGACACTGGGCGCGCGTGCACATGCGCAAAACAAAAACGCTAGATTCACGCACATGCGCACGATGCACGAATGTGGTCACAAAAATCCGCACACCTGAGAAATGACGCATTTATGAGAGTGGTCGGCCTCCCACCCACTTCTGGTTCAGCTTTCAAGTTTATTTGACACTCAAATCTGGACTGGATTCGACTGGGTGGCTGGTCAAAGACCTAGAAATGCCCTAATTAGCCTCTTTACACACTACAAACTAGTTGGACAATAACTCAAAGGAATGTTATAAAAAGGCCATGGATACACTTCAATTTTCAAGGAATTCAAAGAAAAGTTATGCTACCATTATTCTCTTGAGGACTCTTCTATCCTTGCCAAGAGTATACTTGCATCATTGCATTGGGCAATCCATCTCACCCCTTGAGTGGATTCGCAAAGAATTCTTTCACCATTTTCATTTTCTTTTTCAAAAGTTGTAAGAAGAGCTTACTTGTGGGAGTCCAAGAGCCCTCCCTTGGAGGAAGAAGGAACTCATAGTCCCCTTGCTTCTCAGTGTTTTCTTTCACTAATATCAGCCTTATCATTGGTGACATGGGTCTCATTGTTTCTTTTGTCCTTATGTCCCTATGTTTATAAATTTAGTTGTTGTTTTATTTCTTAGTTTGATTCTTAGTTCTTGTTTTATATTTCTTTCTCTAACCCTTTTCCTTGCAGCTGTCCTGCTTAGCAAACCCAACTAAGCTTGCAAGCACCTCTATTTTGCTCACTAAGGTGATGAAAGAGGCGCAAAAACACTAATCCAACTGTGCAAATGAAGAATGCAATCACTTTAAAAGGTTAGTACACTTCACATTTTTGTCACACATGAATTTAATCACTCACATAATCATGATCATGACCCATCATGACATGACACTCCTAACCCTTTACACAACTTTAGACTCTTTTGACTAGATGACCCATATTCTAAAATAAGGAATGCCTTGGTCTTATGAAGACCAAGGCATGACTCTAAAAACATAACACACACATTTAACTAGACTTTGACGTTTTAGAAGATTATAGGATACTAACATCCGAAACTGACGCCATTAAACATAGACTCAATCCTAAGGCCTCCTAAGGAGAACAAACAACACATGCTAATTAATCTAGGAGTCACGCATGCAAACAAACCTTCTCACAAAGAAGCGCTAGTTGGTGATGGAATCCAACATCGCAGGATCGATGGATGAAGGGGTTGATTTTCGACGGGTGGGAAAATTATGTTGACAACCTGCTTAACGAACTTACACCCTGGTGAAAGCTACCTCACCGAGTAGTGGGAAACCCTACAAGGAGTTTGAGTGAGTCTAGCCAATTTCGATCCCAGGTACAACACCACCTTCCATGTGCTGTCACCTTGGGTAGGAAGTCTAAAATATTATGGCCTCTATGGTACCACTTACTATACCAAAGCAGAGGCGGGAAAATCGACAATCCAGTTTACATGCACATACATGGTAACTAAGCTCGAAACCACTTTGAGAAATCCCCCAAGTGATCCCCGTAATACGTTCAACCACTACACCAAGACCAACAAAGCAGGTTTGATTACTCTGCCGACCCCAATGCAACCTTGTGCTTGACCCTTGTGTTAGAAGGGATTCCCAAATTCAGTGATATAGCAACTGGATTTCACTTCTTAACTCAAAGCTCTATGTTTATTTAGTAGCTTTGGAAAGTTATTCTGACAATCCTATTCCAAAGCTCTACACCTAAGCTAAGATAGGTTTGAAGAGCCCTAGAAATTAAAGTTGCTAGATAAATTTTAATTAGCACTTTATTTTAGGTTGTTGTTACTCAAAGGAGTGGTTGTGAAACTGATGGCGTTTCAACTCGACTTTATAAACCATGCAAGAGGAAAATGAAATGCAAGAATTAAAACTTCATTGGAAACTAGCTATGGGAAGGAGCAATAGGTTTCAAGAAAAGAAATTATTTCTTGATTGATTACTATATGTGCACTGCTAATGACAAAAAGCATGAGCTAATTATCTAGATAAATGGAAACAAAATGACCCAAATTTTAAAAATACCATGAAAATGTCATAGTTCACTTAGTACACCTATACAACACTGAATCATTTGAACATGCAAAGTGCTTTGAACATGTTGATAGCTAACCATTGATAATCCTATGTTGATGGCTTAAAAATAATGAAAAATAGTCATATTACATGTTTATTAATATTCAACTAGATCTAGCTATGGTCATCATGATGTACAAATTATCCACAATGTGGTAATGAGATGTGGTCGAGCATGGGAGAAACCATTAGGTTATAAATCAATATTGGAAATATCTGCCAAATGTGAGCTCACCCATTAATGATTATGATTGGTACCAAGGTACTGAGTGTGAACCCATAAGTACAAGTATGGTCAAAATGTTTGTCATGAAAGAGAAAATAGACCATGACTTCCATTAGTGGGAAAGATTTAATATCCCTTTTAAGATTTAAGATCCCTTTTAAATCTTATACACCCATTTTCCTATTATTATGCCTTCAAATCAATTTATAGTGTCATTCTTCCTCATGTTATCGATACCCACCACCCTTCTAGGGGATCCATGGACTCCCAAACTCCTAGCATTGCTCAAATATTGGCAACATTATAATGATATAACTAGTTCTTTTATGGATAACTTTGTGCATAAATAATAGGAGTTTTATTCCAAAATTATGGAAGACATGATGGCCATGTTCCAAACCCAACGATGGGGTATCCAACAATCATATGTCCACACTCAAGAGGTTTTTCACCCCTTTGATGATGATATCCACACCTCTTACACATGTCCATGTTCACCATCATGATCCAACATCTTTTGTCATGTCTAACTATCCTCTTACAAATGCACACACACATAAAGAATTCATGAGCTAATGCAACCCCAATTGTATTTCATCTATGTGCTCGTTATTTTTTTAGAATGAAACTCTTTGTCAATATTGTAGTTTCCCAAGCTAGTGAGACAAGTTAGAATTTTACATGTAAACTACATTGAAAGCATGCAATGTTTGAGATTCATCCAACATTCATCTCCTTGCCATCCTCTCAAGTATTTTTTCCTTCAATGGATCTCTCTTATTTTGTCTATTCGATGGTACTTTCACAATCTTCCACTCTTTCAAAAACCTCTAAACAACTCATGGGACCATCTCACAAGTAATTACTTGCACACTTAATAAGGAAGGGGTAATCCTTGTACCAATTGATCTTCCAAACCTTTATTCTATTTCACCTAAGAACTCACCCAATACACATTCACTGTGAAAAAAAAATAATTACGCCTTACAACACAACTTGTGAAACTCCTATTGGTCATGTCTCTTATACAAGAAACCTGGTGTCTTTTGCATCGTAGCTTTCTCTCTATCCTATATTTCAACACATTTCTACTAATATTGTTCTTAAATAGGGAGGAAATCAAATTATTTTCTTCCATCAACCTCTTTCCTTTAATAGATAATTCTACAATTGGATCAATAACTCCATTTTTAGTAGCAACATGGGTTTATACCAAGTCCACAACTACACAAATCCCAAGGATTATTTTGTGCTATGTTGGAAGGGTTTTTACCCCAACTAAAAATGGAGATTGGGGACAATTTCCTCTAAACATGGATCTACTGATTTTTGTTTTTGGATCTGCTTCATTCAAGCTTTTATTGAATTCATTGTTATTGACATTTTTTTATTGGATTGAAGGAACATATAAATACCATTACAAGTGGTATGAGCGCAGTGATATGGGAAAGTGGGAGAATATGTTTTTGTATATTTAGATCCATGTTTTTGTACAATGTTTGCAGATAAAGAAATAAATTATAGTCAAACTTGTACCATTAAAAGTAGATTTTTGATGATTTTTTCGAACTATGGTTATATTAGTCATCCGACCTATGGTTATATTAGTGGTGGAAGTAAAACCAGTTGAGGAAATAGAGAAAAGATTAACCCTACAAGTGCATAACCAAATGTATTCTATTTGTAACACGAGCATGGACCAAAGGAAATTACAAGAGGAGAAAGAAATCATATTCCTACTCAAGATTCAAATAAATAACATCAAAGTGAATACATTGGATGATCTAGGTTGAAAAAAAAACACAATTTTCAAAGAATTGGTGAAGTAATTGGATTTGAAGATTCATTCCCACCCAGAGCCATTTCTACTAGGATAGATGAACAAAAATGGCAATATTCAAGTAACTAAGAAATGTAAATTGAGGCTTGCAATTTCAGTTGAATATGTTGATGAAATAATCCATGACCTTGTTCCATTGGATATCTATAAAGTTATTTTTGGTATCCCATACTTGTGGGAAAGATATTTCATTCAGATGAGAAGAGGAAAAGAGTATATATTCATGAAAAAATGGAAGACCATTCATCATAAAAGAATCCAAAAACAAGAAAATGATCTCTTTTATTTCAGCTATATAAGCAAAAATTATTGGTAAATGCTAGCAAGAAGTTTGTTTTTCTCATATTGAGGCCCAAGAATGAAGAAGGGTTCTCCATAGAAGTAAAGACTCCACATACTAATTGTGGAAAGTAGCAAAAGAAACAATTTGAGGAGTTGGTTGACTTATTGAATGAGGTTTTTCAAGCACCCAAATTCCTTCCACCCAAAAGGAGTATGTATACAACAAGAAGCACTACTACCTATTGAAGGATTGAGAAGGTGTTGAGCGCTCAACACATCCTAAAATACTTATGAAATTCTATCACTTATTGGGTACCACTTGTTTTCTTTTACTGTCTGAATTAAGTTCACTATGGGGGGTGGTTTATTTTTTGTTTTGTTTTCATGACTCTTATCAATCAAGTCAGATTTGTTTGAACTTGTTAAATAAAACCTTGTGTCTAAAAGGACTTGTCATTATAACTAAGGATCTGTAGCTAACATTGTGACTAATGCGCTTGTGTTCGGTGTTAGCAAAAATTCAAGCAAGTAAAGTGGCCACATAGTTATACTAATCGTCGATGCACCTTCAACATCGGTAGAAGGAAGAGTTGGTTTGCGTGAGTTATTCGACACAAATATTCAAGAGATATCCGATCCCCATCGACGTCGGCAAAGTATGGGAGGGGTAGACATTGAAAAAATCCATGAAAAACCACTGATAGTCGTTGACCGATGTGCTTTCTCAAGGTCGGGGAAATATAAAAGGGTTAAAATAATTGATTTTTTTTTCATTAAAAATATCGTCAATAGCCAACCCCTTATACACTTTCAGCATCGATAAATTTCCGAGAGAGTCAATTCGAGAGCACTTGGGCAAGTTTATCATCGATCACCGATCCTGGATACTTTTTGGTGTTGACAAGATAGGATCGGGTTTTATAACGTTTAGCTTAAGAAAAGTCTTGATTCTGAATAACATAGGTAAACAAAGATATCGGTCTCGAGTGCCATGTGTATTTGTCGCATAGGGGTGTCGTACGACCTAGTTTTGTTCCGAGTCATATTAAGGTTCCTTGTTTCCTAGTCACACTTCTGAGTCAACCTTGCCATGTCATCCTTGTACGACAAGATCGTTCAATGTCGAAGCTTTTGCAAGGAGTTTTCAACAACAAGTGTTTAAAGAGAAACCCCAACCCCAACCCACTATCTAGATTAGAGAAATGATGGGATGTTTTTATCATGAGATACGATCGGATTCTGTCATTTAATAAGCCAGTTAATGATTCACCCCACGTACAATGCTACTCTGTGCGTCGATTGAACGATAGGAATTTGAAATCCCCGATAGCCCACGTTATATCCTGTGCCCGCGCCGTTGACCTACGATCGAATTTAATTTTAAAACGTAATAAGGATCTAGTGGAATATTTTGTAGAACCACACTCATATCCCAAATTGAATGGTTGATGCGACAAGGTAAGCTCATCCCTGTTTAAATCACTAGAGAAGCTTCAAACACTTTCATTATGCACACATTTTCGAATTCTAGAGCATCCGAAGAAGCGAAGCAAGTGTCTTGAGACTGTGTTGATTCTCAGATTATCAAAACCAGGTTAAACAAGTGACAAAGGTATGTTTTAAATTTTATCAATTCTACGGTCGTGATTTGTTATATATGCATCTGATTTCTTGCACGGTCTCTAACTATGTTCTAGCTGCAGTGAAAATTCCTCCAAGAAAGCCAACAACTAGATTCTCGCCGAGGGAACCTAAGATAAAGGAAGGGGAAATAGGTGAAGGTTCTTCTCTTGGTACTACAAGGCAGTTGGAGTATTGATCCGGATTATTTTCGGCACGAAATGAGAGCGGAGATATAATAAGGAAATGCACAGAGATATTGTAGATATTCAATAATATAACAGAAATGTATCAGAGATGCAACCATAAACACAGATATACAGTAATACACGATTTCTATTAATGAAAGAAATGTACAGAGACTGTAAAAATACAGAGTGAAAGACTCGCTAGAATGGTGGCAGCTTATCTCTGAGGAGAGATGTGACGGCTACTCGCATTCGCAAGAAGATGATTACAATGAGGCTCGAAAGGCCTTTTTACAATATATGGGAATGCCAAAAGTCCTAGACATCCAAAAACCTAACCCTAGGAGATGAAGCGCCAAAAGTCATGTGGGC
>ML777667.1:288965-306791 GCA_009831015.1 Picea engelmannii
TCCTTCTTTGTCTTCCCGTGACCCTTCTTTTCTTGTGGCTTGGACTGGTTTTCGGGAGACTGTTTGTTAGGGTTGTCTTTGTCATACTTTGATTGTTGTGGATTTGCAGACCCAAACTCCCGTTTGTTCTGGTGCTTAAATTTCTGCTCGATTTATCTAGATCTATTTAGATAGATCTGCTTTGATGTGTTTAGATAGATCTATTTATGCTTTGTGCTTCTGAGATATGAATGAACGTTAAATTTGGTATGTAAGATTCTTAGTGCTTGATCTGCTAAATCTAATCTATCTTGTTGTGGCTAAGTGCTGAATTATCTTAGATCTAAGTACATACTGTGATGCTCTGTGCTATCTGTGAAGTATCATAAGGGTTGAATATTGATGAATAATCTATGCTAGGTGATTGCTAAGTGTTATAATCACAGATCTGTGTCCCAACTAAGGTTGCAGACACCTGAGTCTTGCAACCATCCTTACCTATACCTCGGGTGAGACTTCATCTGCTTTGCAGGTGTTGCCGAAAGGGCCGATAGTTATGGTTTTGTTGGTGTGTTGTTTTAGCATTGAACCCTGGGTCTTCCCCTGTTCCAACACCATGCATTGAGGTTTTGAAGTGGTTGATCGATCATACAGACGCGAAAAAATTCTTGATCAACGATGAGAATGGAAGGTGTGTCAGATTTTTCCTCCCGAAAGAAGTCCAAAAGTACTAAAAACTCAAAGACCCAGAGGGGAGACTAAACATAGACTTCGTGGTGAATTTCTATGAATTCCATGACACCAACCGGTTGATGGACTCATGGTGGAAGGAGGACAAGAAGTTTACAAACCAGAGCAATGGATGGTATGGGACAATCAACAAGTATCGAAAGCATGGATGCCCCTGGCGTACACTGTGGTGATCTCTGGGAGCAGCTTCAACTGGGGGGCAATAATTTCCAAGCAATTGAGCATTTGTGTACAACAGGCTCAGATGCCGAAAGAAGGGGAAGCACCCAATTTCCACATGGCCTTGTACCTTCTCAATGTTATCTATGCAAGAAATGTCTTTGTCGACATGAATTTAAGCTGGAATGTTGCGGAGCTCCTTGTTCATGTTTACTTCAACATACTATGGGAGAATAGGTACAAGAAATCCTACGCCCTTATTTGTGATGAATTCATCGCCCAAATTTATTTTATTGTATTTAAAAAGGACTGCCCAAAACTATCCGCAACAATTAAGAAAATGGTTGCAAAGGTAGGCCATTGGTATTTAGATGAACACACAACCTATATCAGGGTGTTCGGGGCCACAAAAGCACCGCATATACTCCCTGCTCATGCCCTAGATGAGCTCATTGTGGGTGAAATTTGTTATTAGACTATCTTGCAGGGCTAGAACGCCACGCTAGTCAAAGACAAGAAACAAAATTTCATACCCTACGACTTCCATGTGGGGTTTTATCTGGTAAAGGATATTGCTCAAGGAAAACAAGAAGGGCCGAGTCAGCTTGAATTTAGGTTCCTGACCAACCGATTTCACAAGAACGACCCTAAAGGCCTGGTCCCCCAACATGCTTCACATATATCATCTTGTTGGCCATACACGCATGAAAAATTTGAGGATGAAATTTTTACAGAATGCACCAAGGACTGGGAAGAGGTAGTAAAGAGGATGGCCAACCCGAACATGACCCGATTGAAGGCTATGAGCATGGATGAGAAGGTGTAGACAATAGAGCCATTGACTCAAAAGGCCCTCAGATTTAGGTAAGAAGTCCGAGCAATAGAGACCAGAGAGGCACAAAGAAGAGGATTGCTCTTGCTAGAAGGGGTGTAGAGAATCATTGACCAGTTACAAAATGATCCTGATCTCGTAGAGATGATGAGGATCCCCTCAGACAAACCAATCACAAGAAAAGGAGATCCAAGTGGCTTAGAGCCAATGCAACTTGAAGAAATTACTGCTCTGGAAAACCCTAAATTTCCATCACTGCAGATCAGATCACCAGGGACAATTCCAACCTAGCCCGAGGCATCAAGGAAGGCAGGTGGTACAAGTGCACAAAATCCCCTGTTTGACATGATAACCATATATGATGATGAGGAAATTTCAAAGGTTTTGCTAATAACCCCAGTACCAATTTCTAGAGGAGAAGGAACTTGGGAAAGCATCCACCCCAAGTCCCAATGCTCTGTTTCAAGAGCTTCCACAGAGCGACTATGAGGTTGAAATTGCCTTAAATAATGAGTTGCTTGACCTGACGGGGACCCCAAAAGATAGCTCAAAGGATGATCTAGGATCGGGTGGTCAGAAAGAGGAAGTTCCACAGTAATAAATCAACATTTCGACAATCGATTACCAAGTAAGTACCGAACCTACCCCTGGTTCTTCCATTTTGGCCGATACATCGCCAACCGATGAATAACAAACAAAGGTTGAGCCATCAGGACATATGAAATAAGTTCAGGAACCAATCCTAGAACAGATACACACAACCTGGAGCTTGGGAAATACTCTAACCTGGGGAGAACAACAAATCCCCAAACCTATTAATGAGGTCACCGACATATAAGCGATCACCTATGATAGAAAGAGAAAATCCATCATGAAGAGGACCACTAATAAGAGAAGGCTCACACTAGATAGCTCGATTCTCATCACTACGGAGGAGAACCTGCTAAGCACTGAACACACCAAGACATCCGAGATTATCGATGCAGGGATGGCTATCATGGATGCCATGTTGGATAGAACAAGGAGGGATAAAAAGGATCTAGCCACCATGCTAAAGGAGTTGAAGCATATATTCCATTTAGCGAAATACTATCAAGACTCAATGCATGCCACAATGTTCTTGAGAAGCGAGTTCTATGACTCTTATGAAAAATTCACAAGTGAACGACACCTTTTCACCGCCGGCATAACCAATTTCCAAGAGGATACCCTTATGACACTATCAAATTGCAAGGATGTGGAGAGGTGGTATGAAGAAGATCACCAAGAGGTAGAAAGGATTGATTACATCAGCGTAGTTCAAAAGGCCCGAGACATCGAATAACATGGTATTCCAGTGCTAAAGGATAGCATCATTGATTAGATTAGGGAAAGTGGCCAAATACTGGGTAAGAATGGACCAGGAACCTCAACAGGAGATTCAAAAGAAGTGGGCCGAGTGCGAAAAGGGCTGGGAAAATATTAATCAAGAGATGAAAGGCATCATCCTCCTAGAATTCGGCTCACCCGAAGACTTTGTTGACCTGCATGACATAGTCAAGAAACATGCAGAACAAGACTCGGCATGGACAACAAAGATCACAAAGGTAGCGAGCATGGTGCCAGGTCAAGTAAAAAAATTCATGGAGAATCCGATTAAAGCTCGATCAGTCCTGCAACGGTTGAGCATTAAAATAATCAAGTATAGAGAACGAGCAGTAGAAGTGAAAGAAATTCTTTCATCTCCGATGGACCAACACAGGTTCTTGTATGCCAATGCATGCAAGGAACTCTTCGTCAAATGGTCAAAATACGAGAAGAGTCATCCACTTTAGTAAAACCATTTGATGATTCTCAGAGAATAGAGAGATTAAAGCGCCACATGGGGATATTTTGTTTTACTTAACTTGCACTTGTAATATCTATTTTTAGTTAATGATTCATTATAAATAAGAGGATTGAACTTTTAGCAAAGGTCGATGGTTTTGGAAATACCCTCTTTTTTGGAATTGTAAAGAACTATTTCTGAACTACCTTAACTGAGAAGTCCTGTTGAGGACCAGAGACAAAAGACTATTTTTTAATCAAAGGCATTATATGATTGGATTGGGGAGGAATTACTTCCAACTTTATTTCAGTAATTGATGCTGTAACGAGTAAGAGTTTTTGAATCTATTGATAAGTTATTTGTTTCAATATTTTTTACAGTTCTTGTTCTTAATGATGGAAAGCAAATTGTTGTGTTAACGTGTTATTAATGTTAGATCTAAGGAAACTATTTTTCTTTCCTTCATCTTATTACATGCGTATTTTCTTATAATAATTGTATCTTAGTCAATAATTGAAATACCAACAATTTGATGTGTTAGTACTAAGCTTGTAACATGTGTGGATATCTTTGTCTGCATGCTTGAGAATGAGGGTTATCCCAAGATCGACCTTCTTCAGTATTTAGGAATCCCCTCTACCAGTTGGTTTATACCAACACAAATTGTTTTATCAGACTCATCTTATAAAACAAAAGACAAAAAAAGAACGTTTAAATTGAAGAAGGAAATTTCATAGGAAAGTATCTTGGCAATCACCACGTAAAGCCCATCGCTAAATTGGCCAGATCGAAATATCTGGAGAACCATTCCACCATCAAACGATGTAGAGTCTAATTGGGCCTCTGTGGCAGTTTTGGTTCCTTTTGTTGAGTTAAATGGATTTAGGACCCCTCAACATAATTGGCTCTAGAAGGAGGGCTGAATGAATGAATGGCTAACAAGATTTCTGATATAATATCGCGCATAGCCTACAGATTCAAAACAACCCACATGCATGGCTAGTCATTCTCAAGAAATCCCACATATAGAGAGTACTCCTGAAATGAGTAACTCAACCTAGCATGAGGAAGAACATCTATTCCCAGAAATACCTTACGCTCTTACTCACGAGGAGTTGAACCAGTTCATAAGAATCACAAGAGCTTACACCTAGAAAATTGGATCATTACCCTTAGCTCTGTTACTTTCTCATAGAAAACAAGTAAATAGACCAGTGGTTGACACCCCCAACCAGGTTTTCATTCACACAGTATAAGACCTGATAGATTTCACCCTCACTGAGATCAAACAACCCCTTAATGTAATCCACAAAACACCAGCTGGTAACTTCTCTGAGCCCAACGATTTTGAATATGACAAGGATGGGTTTAACTCAGATTGCTCAGCTTCGGAGTCAGATGACATGGAGGATAACAATGATCATAATGAATAAAGGGGAAACCCACCTCAAAATAGTGTACCTTGGTTGTCCAGAGATTCTTTGGAAATCCTTGGACAGGTACATAACCTCCCTCAACATCTAGAAAAATTACTTCCCAAGTTTGACCCTGGAACCTCCGGATTACCTGAAGACCATATTAAAAAATTCATACTAGCAATAAGATTGATGAACGTACATCATGAGGACGTAGTATGTAGAATTTTCCCCTATAACTTTGAGAATTCATCCTCGACTTGGAATTTTAACTTGCGTGTAGGGTCCATAACTAGTTGGACGAAGTTTCAAAAATATTTTTTAGGCAAATTTGTAGAAAAAACCACCACAAGAACTTTGATGGATGAATTGTTAGTTGCCACCATGAGTTCAAAACAAAATGTTAAATACTTCAATCAACGATTTACCACTATCCTGAACAAATTTCAACCTAAAGCTAAACCCACTTAGGAGTTGCAAATTGAGGTATATGCTAATGCTCTCCCTGCTTCTATTTCCATGTTTGTAAAAGGGGCTGCCAAGCATACCCTAGCTGAAAATTTTGAGGAAGCCAAAATAATTGAATTCCAAATGAAGGGATGTAAAGACGGCCAGGTCTCACTAGTTAAGAAGGAAGCTCAACCTCCACCTAGGAGATGACTCTTGTTGACTAGACCCTCAGGAAAACAAATAGAAAAAGGTCCCGAAAAGGGAAGTGGAGACATAGAAGACATACAATGAATGATAAATAAATTGTCAAATGAAATTGTAGACATGAAAATAAGTGCAGGGGAAGGAAACCAAGGCCAATGGCCTTATAAATCCTTTTTTAAGAGAAACCCATCGTTCAAAGCAATTGAACCTCCCCCAACCAACTTAAACACCGACCTGGGTAATGTAGCATCCGACTCTTTCTGTACGTATCATCAAGAGAAACATTCTGAAAGAGATTGTCCACAATGGGTGCATGCCATGCATTTGATGGCCAATCGGTTCCTAGAAGAAGTTTCTCTTACCAAAAAATCAAGCGTCTCAATGGTAAATATCGTCGATCAGGAGGAAGTTGACCCCCCAGAAGAAACAACCATGTTGTTGTGGGATCCTGACTTGCCAATGCCTTCCAATGATATATTTGAGGTTCAAGAACCACCCACTGAGGTTTTGGCTGTACAAACACAAAGTAAGGGCCAGTCGGTCTCAAATGACCTTACCATTGTCCAAACCTCGAGAGGAAAACAAACAACTGATCACCCGAAAACACCTTTTTTCTCCCAAATAAATCCTATAAACATCCATACACGAGAATCACCCAAGCTAGACTACAACATAGTAGAAGACTTAAAAATATTGAAGACTAATGTGTCGGTCATGGACATGTGTAGAATTCCCTAGAAAAAGGAATTTCTGTTACAATCCTTAAAGTTAGTAGAAGCCCCCATAAGAAGCACTGACCTAGGGGAGGTTCCCTCTCCCACAGACCTAAAAAATAAACCAAACATGAACGCTTGCTCTGTAGATAAACAAGGAAAGCCTTTTGTCCCACTGTTCCTGTTAATGTTTGAAGTCTTTAACAGAAACCTCCATAATTGTTTAGTCAACTTAGGGGCATCCTCCAATGTCATACCATTATCTATCTTCAAGAAATTAAACACAGTTCCACTCAAAAGTGATAAACACATTATACAACTAGACAAAACTCTGGTAAAAGTTATTGGAGAACTCAAAGATGTCATGATCAGAATGGCTACACACCTGAAATTTGTTCAAGTAATTGACATCATTGTAGTGGATATACTAGAAGATTATGGACTTCTACTTAGTCGAGACTGGTCTGAGAAATTGAATGGATACTTTAGCACAGACTAGGCTCATCTCTGGTTTCCATTAAAGGAACACGCAAACATGATTATGATCGATAGGGAAATGTATCTCAAACATACTATCACTGATTTAGAAGCCTTCAACAAGCCCTCGTCGATAGATTTCCCTGTGCTAGGAAACTACTCCTGTGATTCTGATTTCGGCAATTTCTCCCCTCTCTCATCTGATGTACCTCTTACTCAAAACTCTGAAATGAATTTTCAAGTAGATCTACTGGTAGCGGCGGAAGAAAGCCCCTTCTGTCAAGAACCTTTGTTGGAAACCACAGAAAAATTAGGTGGAGGGGAGGAAGTTAGTAGGCATGGAGAAGCTGATGATTTTATCTCACAAGTTTGGACCCTGTACTTTGATGGGTCTAAATCGCAAGAAGGGTTGGGAGTAGGATGTATCCTCATTGACCCAAAGGGGAAACAAAATTTTCTGTCGTGCATACTAGAATTTGAATGCACTAATAATACTTCCGAGTATGAAGCTTCAGTGCAAGGACTAAATAAATCCATAGACTTAAACGTTAAATAACTAGAAGGCAATGGGGACTCTGAAATTATTGTCAGGAAAGTAAATAACACTATACATTGCAACTCTCCCCACCTGAGGAATTATTAATAGGAAGTTCATAGGATAATAGAACATTTCGAGGCCTTCAATGTTACAATGATTCCCAGGACAAAGAATACTCTTGATAATTCCCTAGCCACTGCTTCCTCGAGGGTATCTCCTTTAGAAGACTATGAAGTCTCCAGGTTCACTATGGAACTACTCTACAAACCATCAATGCCCAACAATATTTCTAATTGGAAGGTCTTTGAAGGAGATGAACAGATTATAGACTTCCTAACCAATTAGGAAAATTTTAAAGACATGGCTATTGACGATGAAGTATTCCAAGAGCAACTAATAGAAACCAATTCCCATGAACAAAGAGGTGAAATAGATCACTTTAGTAACAAACCAAAGTTTCACACGCTACTAAAAGGGATAACCAATTTGGAGAACCTCTTTGACTTAAAGGAAATATTTAAAGGGTCAAAAAACACAAAGACGTGGATCTTGTGCCCCATGTACGAGACTAGAAATCTAGGAACCCCGGAAAACCCTAAGAATATAAATCTAGGCAAGACAGTGTCTAAATAAGAAAGGAAAGCCTATCTCAAACTTTTTAGAGAATATCAAGATGTTTTTGCATGGTCCTACCGAGATCTGAAAACTTATGACACTTGCATTATCCAACACACAATCCCATTAAAATCCAGAGTAAAACCCTTCCAACAAAATCTCTAGAAGTACCACTCACCTCTGGAACCCCTCATGTATCAAGATTTAAAGAAATTACTAGATGCTAAAATTATATTTCAGGTTAGACACTCGACCCGAGTGGCAAATTTGGTTCCTGTCAGGAAAAAGTCTGGGGAAATTCGCGTGTGTGTGGATTTCAAAAACCTCAATAGAGCATCAAAAAAGGATAAATACCCAGTCGCACCAATGGATCAAGTCTTGTAGACTGTGTCTAGTTCTGAAATTTTCTCCCTTTTAGACAGTTTTTCAGGTTACAACCAGGTTCTAGTTTAAGAGGAAGACCGATTGAAAACTACCTTCTGACCCAAGTGGTGAACCTTTGCTTATAAGCACATGCCCTTTGGGTTAATTAATGCAGGGGAAACCTTCTAGAGGGCCATGGATGTAGCTTTTCTGGGATTGATCAACACATGTGTAGTAGTCTATTTGGACGACGTGATTGTGTATTCAAAGGACATAGAAGATCACATCCAACATCTAACCCATATTTTTGAAAGGTGTAGGGAATATGGTGTATATTTAAACCCTAAGAAAACTATCTTTGGTGTCGAGGAAGGGAAATTACTAGGTCATATTATATCTCAAGCAGGAATTCACATAGACCCAAAATGAATTAAGGCAATGACTCAGCTTCCCTTACCCCACAAAAAAAAGGCTATGCAATCCTTCTTTGGGAAAATCAATTTTGTGAGGAAGTTCACCCCCAATTTCGCTAAAACTATCAAACCATTACAAAAAATGATTCACAAGGATGCTTATTTTAAGTGGGATGATGAGCGAAAAGATTCTTTCAACAATATCAAGACTGCGATATCTTAAGCTCCGGTGCTGCGAAGTCCTGACTTTAGCAAATATTTTTTTCTCTATACTTTTGCCTCCAACCAATCTTTAGTTGCATTATTGACTCAGAAGAATGATGACAAAAATGAGGCGTCGATCTCATTTATGAGCACTAATATCTAAGGGGCCGAACTAAATTACCCTGCTATAGACAAACATGCTTATGCGGTGTACAAATAAGTGAAACATTTTAGATCTTACATCCTAAAAAATAACACCAAAGTCATTGTGCCTCATTCCGCAGTAGAATCCCTATTCAGTCAACAAGAGATGGGGGAAAGAAGAGGAAATTGGATGGCAGTTGTCCAAGAATTTGATCTAGATATAAAACCTACCAAACTGGTTAAGGGATAGGGATTATGTAAACCGGCCACTGAATCCAAAGACCAAGTAAATGAAGAACCCGAGTGGGAGAATGAATAGGAGTTATGGTGTAGTGAATCTCTATATGTTCCCCAAGGGCAGGAGTCTTGGAATGGAAAACTAATTTATCACCTGCAGCATGAGACTTGCCTAGAAAACCTGAACCCTAAGGAAAGGAGAGCTCTCATACTAAAATCGACACAATATCGCCTCATAAATTCAATGCTTTTTCGCGTAAATTATGATGGGGTACTTTTGAGATGTCTCGAATGTGAAGATGCAGACAAGGTTCTGAAGGATCTCCATGATGGTCCTGCAGGTGGACACTTTGTAGGGAATACCACCGCTCACAAGATACTGAGAGCTGACTATTAATGGCCTACTTTGTTTAGAGATGGTCATACATACGCGAGAAAATGTAAAACTTGTCAAATAAGCACAGGGAGGGAAAAGAGAGCAGTTGTCCCACTCCAACCAATGGCCATATCCAGACCGTTCGAGTAATGGGGGTTAGATGTCATATGATATATTACCCCAAGTTCTTTAGAACAACATAGATACATACTGATTGATACATAATATTTTATGAAATGGGCAGAGGTCATCCCTCTGACTCACATGAATGAAAAGGTGGTGATCCAATTCATAGAAAAACAGTTGATCACCAAGTTTGGTATGCCTTCCGTTCTTTTTTTTGACAATGCTGCTTACTTTTATTCCACCCTATTAACAAATTTTTCTCTAGACAAATGAATCATAATCAGATACTCTGCAAACTACTATCCATAGGGGAATGTAGTGGCAGAATCAACCAATAAGAACCTAGTGAGGATCTTGAAGAAAACAGTTGCAGACAATCAGAGGAATTGGCATAGTTCACTTCATAATTCCTTATGGGATGATAGAGTAACACTAAAGGAAGCTATAGGAAACTCCCCATACTTTTTGGTATACAGACAAGAAGCCATTATTCCGAACAGGCTATATCTTCCATCTCTCCATCTTGCTCAGGGATCTAGAGGACAACCCTCATCAGTTATTCGACAAAGAATTGATACCCTCCTCATGCTGGAAGAAGAAAGGGAGAAAGAAAAATCAAAGTTCATCACTCATCAAAAGATAGTTAAAATATGGTTTGACAACCATAAGGCCATAGAGAATAATTTTGAAGTAGGAGACTTAGTCCAAAAAAGGGATAGAGCGAATGAACCGAAGGGAAAACATTCGAAGTTTAAGAATTTGTGGCTCAGACCTTTCCAAGTAGCTTAGAAAATTGGGGCAGGAACGTATCGGTTGCAATATCTGAGGGGGGAACCTGACGCCCTCCCGATGAATGGACAAGCCCTAAAACAATATTTTTGTTAAAATAAAAAATAAAAAATGTGTGTGTGTGTGTGTGTGTGTTTTCATGTTATTCTATGTAGGATAAATGTGCAGGTGCAAGGTAGACGGATTGCAGAGTCCTTTATTTTTGTTTTTCTTTTGTGTGGTATTTTTGTTCAAAAAATTTGTGTTCCACAAGGCACTGGTTGACCTTGATCAATATGGTGTAGCAAGCTCTGTTTCCTGACTCACGCTTACATGCAACACAAGAAACGCTGGGAAAATTGGATTTTTTCTTCAAAGAGTTCGGTATCTGACCTTTGCAAATAAATGACCTTGGAAAGTGATGATGTGTCTGCCTAGTGGTCTGGTAAAACCTAAAGGGAAATATGGCAAGTCAGAAAGGACCACATGTACCTCTAGACAGAGCTATGAAGAATTTCACCTTAAACATCTCATCTTGCAGATAACAAACATCCTCCTCTCCCACTCGCTCAAGGCATCTCTTCCAAAAATAAATCAATTATATCAAATGAGTGAAAAGTAGGAGAGGGTATGGATATAACTTTTTCAGGGCTATGGATGCTCACTGACAATGGAGCAAGGTCTGTGACATCGAGGTGACTCCGCCAGGGCTATGGACGCTCGCTGGCAGTGGAGCAACACCACAACAAGTGGATGAAGATGACTAAAAGGCATGGTGCCAACGAATTATTTACTCAGATCTTGTCAAAAGGGGGTGTGGGTCATGGTCAAGAGGAAAAAATGTGGAATAAATGATGAAACTCCATAGGCGGGCCCAAGTTCACGAACCAGGGGAATTGTAAACACAAGGATAGGAGAGACTCTGATAAAAGAGAAACCAGTTAAGTTCTTAACCAGCTTCTGCATCAGCTAAGCTTGGGTAAGGAACAAAGATTCTGCTTTCACCCAGTAAATCACCATTTTTTGAGTGCTCAACACACCCTAAAATCCTTATGAAATTCTATCACTTTTTGGGTACCAATTGTTTTCTTTTACTATCTGAATTAAGTTCACTATGGGGGATGGTTTATTTTTTGTTTTGTTTTCATGACTCTTATCAATCAAGTCGGATTTTTTTGAACTTCTTAAATAAAACCTTGTGTCTAAAAGGAGTTGGCATTCTAACTAAGGATCTGCAATTAACATTGCAACTAATGCGCTTGTGTTCGACATTGACAAAAAATCAGGCAGGTAAAGTGGCCACACAATTATACTAATTGTCGATGCACCTTCGACATTGGTAGAATGTGGAGTTGGTTTGTGTGAGTTATTCACCATGAATATTCAAGAGATAGTCGATCCCCATCGATGTTGACAAAGTATGAGAGGGGTAGACATTGACAAAATCCATGAAAAACCACCGCTATCCGATGACCGATGCGCTTGCTCGGGGTCAGGAAATCTAAAAGGGTTAAAACAATTGATTTTTTCTACGTTAAACATATCGTCGATCGTCGACCCCCGATACACTTTTGACATTGGGAAATTTCCAAGAGAGTCAATCGGAGAGCACTTGGGTAGGTTTATCACCGATCTCCGATCCTGGATACTTTTTGACGTCGGCAAGATATGATCAGGTTTTATAATGTTTAGCTTAATAAAATTCCCGATTCCGAATAACACCGGTAAACGAAGATGCCGATCTCGAGTGCCACATGTCTTTGTCGCATAGGTGTGTCATACGACCTAGTTTCGTTCCAAGTTATCTTAAGGTTCCCTGTGCCATAGTTACACTTCCAAGTCAGCCTTTCCACGTCAGCCCTGTATGATAGGCCTTTCCCACACTTTCGACCTACGATTGAATTTAATTTTAAAACGTAATAAGGATCTAGCAATCGATTTTGTAGAACCACACTCATATCCCGAATTGAATGGATGATGCAACAAGGTAAGCTCATCCCTATTTAAATCACTAGAACAACTTCGAACACTTTCATTCTTTGCACAAGTTCAAATTCCAGAGCATCCGAAGAAGCGAAGCAAGCCTCTCGAGACCGTGTTGATTCTCATATTATCAAAACCAGGTTAAACAAGAGACATAGGTATGTGTTAAAGTTTATCAGTTCAGCGGTCGTGATTTGTTATATATGCATTTGATTTCTTGCATAGTCTCTAACTATGTTCTAGATGTAGGGAAAATGCCTCCAAGAAAGCCAACAACCAGACGCTCGCTGAGGGAACCTAAGCTAAAGGAAGCAAAAACAGGTGAAGGTTCTTCTCTTGGTATTGTGAGGCATTTGGAGTACGCTCTCAGGGCTGAGCCGGTCATTAAAACCTCAATGAAGAAAATTTTTATTCAACCTCTGGTCTTCGGCGACACAGAGGCAAACACTGGATCCAAAGTAATGCTCCCACAATGGGGATACCTATTCAAAAGAATTAGTCGGGAGGAGTACCTGGAGTGTATCCCACACAACGAACTGCATGTAAGGGCTCTTGATGACCAAGTGTTCCCAAATATCTGACGGTCATAATTACACATGGTATCCTGCAAAACTCCGATTTTCCCCTGCATTGAGGTTTTGAAGTGGTTGATCGATCATACAGACATGTATAAATTCCTGATCAATGATGAGAATGGAGGGTGTGTTGGAATTTTCCTCTCGACAGAAGTCCAAAAGTAATACAAACTCAGAGATCCAGAGGAGTGGTTGAACACATACTTCATGGTGAAGTTCTACTAATTCCACGACACCAACCAGTTGATGGCCTCATGGTGGAAGGAGGAAGAGAAATTTACAAACTAGAGCAATTGTTGGTATGGGACAATCAGCTTGAGGGAGCCATACATATACTTGATGGCTCTCATCTACCGACTGTATGGAGAGAAGGACTGCTCCAAGTTTTTAGAAGCATGGATGCCCTTGGCATACATTGTGGCAATCTTTGGGAGCAAATTCAACTGGGGGGCAATAATTTCCAAGCAATTGAGCATCTATGTACAATAGGATTAGACTCCGAAATAAGGGGAAGCACCTACTTTCCACATGGCCTCGTACCTACTCGATGTTGTCTGTGCGAGAAATGTCTTCGCCGACATGAATTTAAGCTGGCATGTTGTAGAGATTATTGTTCATGTTTACTTCAACATACTATGGGAGAACATGTACAAGAAATCCTACACCCTTATATGTGATGAATTCATCGCTTAAATTTATTTTATTGTATTTAAAAAGGAATGCCCAAGACTATCTGCAAAAACCAAGAAAATGGTGGTGAAGGTAGGCCACTGGTATTTAGATGAACACACAACCTATATCAGGGTGTTCGGGGCCACCAAAGCACTACATCTACTCCCTTCTCACGTCCCAGACTAACTCATTGTGGGTGAAATATGCTATCAGACTATCCTGCAAGGCTATAACGCCACGCTAGTCAAAGAAAAGAAACAAGATTTCATACCCTATGACTTCCATGTGGGGTTTTATTTGGTAAAGGATACTTCTCAAACCAAACAAGAAGGGATGAGTCAACTTGAATTCAGGTTCCTGACAGGTCGATTTCGCAAGGACAACCCTAAAGGCTTGGTCCCCCAACATGCTTCACAGGTATCAACCTGTTGGACATACGCGCATGAAAAATTTGAGGATGAAATTTTTATAGAATGTGCTTAGGACTGGGAGGAGGTAGTATAGAGGATGGACAACCCGAACATGACAAAGTTCAAGGCTATGAGCATGGATGAGCAGGTGGATACAATAGAGAAATCGACTCAAGAGACCCTCAGAGTTATGGAAGAAGTCTGAGCAACAGAGACCATAGAGGCACAAAGAAGAGGATTTCTCTTGCTAGAAGGGGCGTAGAGAATCATTGACCAGTTCCAGAATGATCCTGATCTCATAAAGATGATGAGGATCCCCTCAGATGATCCAATCACAAGCAGAGGAGAGCCAAGTGGATTAGAGCCAATGTAACTTGAAGAAATTACCACTCCGAAAAACCCTGAATTTCCATCACCGCAGATCAGATCACCATGGAAAATTCCAACCCAGCCTAAGGCATCAAGGACATCAGGTGGGATAGGTGCACCAAATCCCCTATTTGACCTGATAACCATATATTATGATGAGGAAAGTTCAGAGGTTTCACTGATAACCCCTGTACCGATTATAGAGGAGAAGGAACCTGGGAAAGCATCCACCCCAAGTCTTGATGCTTCGTTTCAAGAGATTCCACATAGCGACTATGAGGTCGAAAGTGCCTTGGACACTGAGTTTCTCGACCTATCGTGGACCCCAAAAGACAAATTGAAGGATGATCTAGGATCGGGTGGTCAGAAAGAGGAAGTTCCATAAAAAGAAATTGACACTTCGACAGTCGATTACCAAGCAAGTACCGAACCTACCCTTGGTTCTTTAGTTTTGTTCGATACCTCGCCATCCGATGAAAAAAAATGGAGTTTGAGCCATCAGGACATATGAAATAAGTTCAAGAACCAATCCTAGAACAAATACACATAACCGAGATCCTGGGAAATACTCTAACCTGGGGAGAACAACAAATCCCCGAACCTATTGATGAGGTCGTCGACATACAAGCGATCACCTATGACAAAAAGAGAAAATCCATCATGAAGAGGACCACTAAGAAGAGAAGGCTCACACTAGATAGCTCGATTCTCATCACTACGGAGGAGAAGATTCTCAACACTGAACACACCAAGACATCTGAGCTTATCGGTGCAGGGATGGCTATCACGGATGCCAGGTTGGATAGAGAAAGGAGGGATGAAAAGGAGTTGGCTTCCGCGCTAAAGGAGTTGGAGCATCTGCACTATTTGAAAAAATACTATCAAGACTCAACGCAGGCCATGGTGTTCCCGAGGAGTGAGTTCCAGGATGCTTATGAAAAATTCACAAGTGAACGACACCTTTTCACTGCAGGCATAGCCGATTTCCAAGAGGATACCCTTATGGTGCTATCAACTTGCAAGGACGTGGAGAGGTGGTATGAAAAATATCATCAAGTTGTAGAAAGGATCGATTACATCAGCGCAGTTCAAAAGGGTCGAGACACCGAAGAGCACGGTATTCGGGTGCTAAGGGATAACAACATTGATCGGATTAGGAAAGTGACTGAATATTGGGTAAGAATGGACCAAGAACCTCAACAGGAGATTAAAAAGAAGTGGGCTGAGTGCAAAAAGGGATGGGAAAAGATTAATTGGGATATGAAAGGCATCAAACTCCCAGAACTCGGCTCGCCTGAAGACTTTGTCGACCTGCATGACATAGTCAAGAAACATGCAGAACAAGACTCGATATGGACAACAAAGATCACAAAGGTAGCGAGCATGGCACCAGGTCAAGTACAATAATTCATGGAGCGTCCGATTAAAGCTCGAGAAGTCATGCAGTGGTTGAGAGTTAAAATAATCAAGTACAAAGAACGAGTAGTAGAAGTGAGAGAAATTCTTTCAGCCCCGATGGACTAGCATAGGTTCCCGTATGCCAACACATGCGAGGAACTCTTCGTTAAATGGTCAGAATATGAGAAGCATCATCCACTTCAGTAAAACCATTTGATGATTCTCAGAGAACAAAGAGATTAAAGCGCCACATGTCGATATTTTGTTTTACTTAACTTGCACTTGTAATAGCTATTGTTAGTTAATGATTCATTATAAATAAGAGGATTGACCTTTTAGAAAAGGTTGATGGTTTTGGAAAGACCCTGATTTTTGGAATTGTAAAGAACTATTTCTGAACTACCTTAATTGAGAAGTCCTGTTTAGGACCGGAGACAAAAGATTTTTTTTTAATCAAATGTGTTATATGATTGGATTGGGGAGGAATTAATTCCAAATTTATTTCAGTAATTGATGATGTAACGAGTAAGAGTTTTTGAATCTATTGATAAGTTATCTGTTTCAATATTTTTTGCATTTCTTGTTCTTAATGATGGAAAGAAAATCGTTGTGTTAACATGTGATTAATGTTAGAGATAAGGAATCTATTGTTCTTTCCTTCATCTTATTACATGCATATTTTCTTATAATAATTGTATCTCAATCAATAATTGAAATACCAATAAGTTGATGTATTAGTACTAGGCTTGTGACAGGTGTGAATATCTTTTTCTGCATGCTTGAGCATGGGGGTTATCCCAAGATCATCCTTCTTTAGTAGTTAGGAATCCCTTCCAACAATTGGTTTATACCAACACAAATCATTTTATCAGACTCATCTTATAAAAGAAAAGACAAAAATAGAACGTTTAAATTCAAGAAGGAACTTTCATAGGAAAGTATCTTGGCAATCACCACGTAAAGCCCATCGATAAATTGGCCAGATCGAAAGATCTAGAGAACCATTCCACCATCAAACACTACAGAGTCTAATTGGGCCTCTGTGGCAGGTTTGGTTCCTGCTGTTGAGTTAAAGGGATTTAGGACCCCTCAACAGAAGTTTGTCTAGAAGTAGATCAAACCAAGAGGTAATTGTCTTTATCCTTTCCCTCATAGTCTCTCCTTGCCTTGGGTTTTTCTACGTAGTCTCTCCTACCCTCAATATGCAGTGCTTACAAAGGGGTCGAGGATTTTGTTTCACGTAGTCTATCCTACCCTCAGTTTGCAGTGCTCACAGTGGGGTCGAGGGTTTTGTTTCACGCGGTCTATCCCACCCTTGGTCTGTAGTGCTCATAGTGGGGTCAAAAGTTTTGTTTCATGCAGTATCTCCTTCCTTGGTCTACAATTCTCATAGTGGGGTCGAGGATTTTGTTTTGGTTGTTTTGAATTTTGATAAGTTGAAGTAAAAAATAAATCATGCACTGATATTGGCACAAGAATTACATCACAAGAAAATAAATTGTGATTCACACCGACCATCAACGTCTACAATATTTGTATGCACAAAGAAATCTCTAATAAGCAATATAATATAAGTGGATGGGTACTCACCATTCTTGGTCCTTCCCCTCGTAGTATCTCCTTGTCCTGGATTTCACTTTGCAGTCTCTCCTACCCTAGGTCTGCAGTGCTCGTAGTGGGGTCAGGGGTTTTGTTTCATATAGTCTCTCCGGCCCTCTGTCTGCAGTGCTCACAATGAGGTTGAGGTTTTTTTTTTGGCACAGTCTCTCCTGCCTCAGTCTGTAATGCTCATAGTGGGGTCAACCAGGGTTTTGTTTTAGTTATTCTAAATTTTGATTTTGTTTTGGTT
>ML777667.1:307040-320265 GCA_009831015.1 Picea engelmannii
ACACACACACATATATAATATAAATACTATATAAATATAGTATTTATATAAATTATATAAATATAGTATACTACATAGTATATAATTAAATATATTATATTATACAACCTGAGTGGGCCTAATGGTTAATAACATGTGTTTCCTCTTAAGAGGTCACAAGTTAAAATCCAGAGGGGTGTAGGGTTTGTATACCTCCGTAGACTTTACCAGTCAAATCATTGGGCGGAGGGGGGTCCCTTGTCCCACAAACAAGGGGGTCTCATACACCAATTTGGTGTGGTGGCTTTGCCATGACCTTAAAAATAGATTATTATTATTATTATATTATATGGTGAAGATGAAGATGATGACGATGATGATGATGACGAGAATCATGACGACAACGACGATGATTAAAACGATGATGATGATGTGTAATGATATTTAAATCTGACACGTTCGACACTGTTTGACACACACATTCCCACATATAGTACTGCAAGGACATGTAATAATGTTGATTTATTCGATCATTTCAACCTATTGTTTTTCATTTAAAATTCATTCTTTACTTGCTTCACCACAAGGTCAAAATCACCAATCATCACCAACACTTTAATCCCCATTTCTCTAGTCAACTCAAGCCCGAGCAAGAGAGCTTCATATTCAACCATGTTATTGGTGGTGTCAAACTCTAGTCTGCAAGAGTAGCTAGCGATATGGACTTTTGGAGAGGTGAAAACAATGCTAGCATTGACACTCTGATCTAGATTGTGCTCCATCAAAATGCATCCTCTATAATTTCTTACTTCTCTCTCCATGTTTTTCTTTCACTTAAGGGGCCAAGGCATGTACAAAAAATAAGGTAATTTCAATGCCAAGGAAAAGTGGTCCAAATCCTAAATCCATACTCATTGCCAAAATGAAGGGCTAGTTGACCCTATCATAGGATTCATCAAATTCTATTTTGATGAACAATGTGTCATATCTTGAGCATCTATCCCAATGTGTTACTTCAAATATCACGATGATATCATCTAGAATAAATTTCTCCCTGGTTAAGCTTGTATGTTCTAGACAAACTATTTTGGAGCGGATGTGTTTGCCTCACATGGATAAGGCTTTTGCTAGAATCATTGTGGAGGGTGATTTATCTCCAACTAATTATAGTTTCAGGTTTCCTAGGATTGGGGATGAAATACATGATTCCATTTTTTTATGAGGTCCCCTTAGGATCCCTTTATAATTTCTTCTTCTAAGGGAGATCTAGTTCAACAAATTCCCAAGTTGTGTTATAATATTCGCACAATTTTTTTTGTCTAATCTAGATTAATTATCCTTAGACATATTTGACAATGAAACTACCAACTCTTCCAAAGTCAACAACTTATAACACATCCTTGTCTAAGATTTAGAGAGTTTGTGAAACACCATGCCCAAGCAAGTTTGTATGACCACTTCTCATTCTTCTATGAACCCTTGATTAAAAAACCATTTGGTAGTGGGATAAAAATTACCCATCAATACCCTCCTAATTAGTTAGCCTTTCATTAGGGGATTTGATAATATATATCTTCTCTATAGATTCCTTATAAGTTAATGATTTAAATAAGTCTTACTCACAATTAATCTCCCTAGGAAATTTTATTTTCATCAAATTTGAAAGGGTGTCAAATATTAGTGGCACTAACTTGATGTTCCTCGCTAAACGTTTGAACCAAAATAGTTGGTTGATTATTTAAATTTGATCAACTTCTTTATTCAATTTACAATGGAATATTGAGGTTATTGATCACCCATATCTCCTTAAAGAATGTGTGGTACAAACAATGGAACCTTTCCACCATTAAGTATATATGTCCTCCCATTTAGGTCATGGAATATGGATCCAAACACTCATAATACAATTTAGGAAAATTTTCTTCAAATATGATACATTCATGATATAATGAGATTTAAACATACATAGTTTAGCTTCACTCTAGGAAATGGAGAAGTAAATAGGTTGACGATCAAAGAGTGTGGCCTTTAGTAGAAGTCAGATTAGTTGAGCTCCTCCATAGTTAAAAAATAATGTATTATTTTCAAACAATATGGCCTAGCAAATCCCTATAAGAATTTTTTTACCACACTTATGAAAGTTGGGACTTGTAAACCATAGCTCAAGCAACTCCTTTCCTTTGCTATAAGAATTTTTTTACCACACTTATGAAAGTTGGGACTTGTAAACCATAGCTCAAGCGACTCCTTTCCTCTAAATTTATTGGAATGATACAACCCTAATCTAGAATTAAGGGAATTCTAAGATATGTTCTCTTCATGAGAGACTTCCTAGAAACATGCCTTTTTTATAATCATGGGCATGCACCATGTTGAAATCTCCATGATATCGTTAAGGCATGTGAATAGTCTATCCATGTCAAATTTCAATGCATACAGAAATAGTTTGAAAAAATTTCAACGTTGGCCCCATTCACAGGTCACTGTTGCCCATGTCTTGTCTTAGTATAATGTCTTTTCATTGTTCCTTTTAAAATTCATTTGACACACACATTCCCACATCTAGTATTGCAAGGACATGTAAATACGTAATCTCATCTAACACCTTCTTCTTGCCACAAAACTCATGGGCCAAAGTCCCATGTTTTCAAACAATTTCAACGAATATGCTATAGAAAGGACAAGCATGTCCATTGAATCTTCGTTGATGCAATACTATGACAACAATGATGACATCTACGATCATGATGGTATAAAAATGAATGGGATTCTCTTGGTTTAAAGAAGAATTTATCCTCTATTGAACAAGGCCAACCATGTGAAGGTGGAAGCTCATATGGCCCCCCTCCCCCTCGCATCACTCTCAATTCCCCAATACCCAATCTATAAAATAGAAAATAATCTAAAGCAACATAGTAAGATTCATGCATATAAACTTCCAAAACAAAAATTAATGAAGGCAAATGAAATTATGTGTTTTTAAATGATATTTTTAGTTTACCACATACTCTAGTATGGAGACTATTTTTAGGTTTCATATAATAATTAAACAACATGTAAGAATACATGATATAAAAATGTCACATAAAACTTAAAAAACATGTAATTAACCCATGACATAAGTAAATTATTTTAAGAGAATAATTCATACAAATTTAAATATATAATTACGTACCTGATCCAACTCAAAATCTGTATCATCCTTCTTCTTAATCTTCTTCTTCATCGAACTCAACATCTGTATCATCATCCGGTTCATAAACGATGTTTAAAGGATTGGTGATACCATCATCATCATCATATATCTCATTTTCAAGCATATTTTCATTGACACCATCATAAATAACTGCATTAATGTCTCCTACGCCTGGTTCATCTTCTCCATCTTCTTCATCTGTCAACCCATGATATTTCGGCTCTGTCTGATCTGGCACATCATCTTCTTCTTCAATATCATCTTCTTCCTGTACATGAGCATACTTAAATGGCCTTCCTCTTGGATCATATCTAACAAACCAATCCCTCTCACCTGGAACCTTTGAGTAAAAGACCTATTCACATTGGCTTGGAAAAACATAGTGATCATGTCCTCTTTCAAACATCATTGTTTTAATCATTGAAAATCCATTGACAAGCTGAATAACAATTCTTTATTCATCGCATTCATGCATTCATAACCTATACCATTTGACATCGAATAGAACTAATTTGAAGGAATTAAAGTCACACTCAAGTATATCATTCAAATACCCATAGTATCTATTTTCATATTCTCGGGGATGTCTCTCACTCCTAGAGGAAACATTAGTGACCTGGAATACTGCAGTTATCCCACTATCAGAAGTCTTCCTGGTTTCATCCAACTGTTTGATGCAAAATTTATGGCCATTGCACCACATATCCTTGTGGTGTTTCAACTGCAATATTCCAGACATGTAAAAGATGATTTTTCAACAATAAACATATTTATATAAGTTGGAAAGTATCTGTGAAAAATACACACCTACAGTCACATTAATATAATATAAAATAGCTGAATAAAATGGGTGAATTTGCTTGCCTATCCATCTTTCAAACCATATGCTAAATCAATCTCCCTTTGCGTAACATTGGCATCACTGTTGCGACGAGCTTCTCTAACCAATATGTTAGTGATATTTCTTGTAAAGGGGGGTTAGGATGCGAAAGGATGGGTTAAAACCCACTCGTCCTAAGTTCGGGGTGTCAATGCGCCCATGAATAAATGAAAATCAAGTCTGGACGGCAAGGATCGCGGCGCCTGGATCAACAGTGCAGGTGTGATTCCGGACCCCCCCCGCCTTTCTACCTTTAAGTAGGGGGGGGGGGGGGGGTTCCGGAATCCGGGGCGCACCTCTTCAATGGCCCAGATCAGCGTGCTCGGATCAACGACGATAAAAGCAATTCTGGACCCCCCCTGCCTTTCTAGCTTTAAGCGGAGGGGGGGGGTCTGGAATCACGGATGCAGCTTTCTAACGACCGAGATTTCAACGCCCGGATCAACGGTGCTTGCGCGACCTCGTCATCTCCAGCTGCCCTGTGTTTAGCCAGCGTGGGCCCTTCTACCATCATATCATCTCTCAAAATCACCTATCTCCTGCCGCCGTGTGTCATTCATCCACCTCCCCTCTTTGGTCCATGTAATCCTCCTCCCTCCTCATCATCCACTCGTCACCTGCCACGTGTCCCTCTCCTTTCCAAGTCAGCACCTCGCCAAGGTGTGAGTCCATTATCTTTCCTCTTCCCCTTTCCACCTATTTTCTTCTGCCAGGTGCCCTCCTCTGTCACCCCCCTCACACCTCGGCACTTGCTTCATGCCCTCATGATCCGACGCCATCACTCCTGTCATGCGCCCCATTCTTTGCGCTGGCCTCCACACCCATTCGCCAAGCCAGTCAGTTATTCTAGATGGTAGCGCAAAAGGTCCTCCACGTCCTGAAGGTGCCGAGTTGGCCGGGCCAGCCTCAATCCTGAGGAAGCAGTTATTGAAGCGGTTGGTGGTGGTTAGACATCTCCTCCGCCATAATGGGAAAGCACGACAATGAATTAAAGGCACGTCGATTCGCTGTTGGAACTATCAAAGAACCAGATTGCGTCTGACATAAGTTGCACGATCTCTCAGAGGTTGACTGTCAGAAAGCCATGCAGACACAAAGCCTTCAATGCAGTGTCTTGATTTTGCTTCTATTGTTGTTCTGAGTATATGAAGGCGTTTTCACCATTTTTGTATCTATCGATGGTTGAGCTGAGCTCCTGGTTGTAAATATTTAATGAAGCACTGATACTCTGGTTATGTATGAACTCTTGAGACTTCTTGCCTAATAAATGCCAGTTTCTTTTACATCTTTGTTATACTGTGTTAGAATCACTCGAAATTGGATGATCCAGTCGAGCTATAGCTGTTATAAGATGATGTTGGATAGGATCACTGTATCAGTTATAATGTTTCTAGTCAATCCTTGTGGTTTTCCTAGCGCTGAGTGACTTGGAATTGGAGGATCTAGTCAAGTCCCCCCCCTCAGTTTCTTGAGATTCTGAACCAAGCTGATCTTGCATTCAGAGTTTATCTTCTGCAAATAGACGTAAGCCTGTCGCCCAAAGCTATTCGTTCATTTTCCTCACCAAGTCTTCCACCTATTCGCCCTTTTATCAACCCACTGGCTGAAGTTAGATCAAGACCTCCTTTGTCACTTATGTACCAGACTCAGTCCCCAAGTTAGAGTGATATCTCCTCCAGTTTTCCTCCATTTGATCACCTCTTTAAAACAAATAGTGACATTAAACCGATGGGTGTCAGGATCTACTCCTGCAAGCAATCCAAGAGTGACTTCTGACGCTAACATTTCTGGCGCCGCTGCCGGGGACAAAGTTGAATATTTTCCCCGGGATTGAATGAAAAATATCAAATGATTCTGAAGGTGCATCAGATATTAGAACTTGAAGATTGCTACTATGCAGCTAGCGACTCCATTGTGATGACTCCGCTGGGAAGAACCTGCTCTATCAACTATGGCTTCGAGAGGTAGACATACGAGGTCTAATCCACACTTACCTTTAGCTACACCAGAAGCTAACCCATAAGCAGTGCACAGAAAAGGAAAGAGATCTACAAAAGAATTTTCCGTCGCTGAAACAGGTAATACGCCCTCCCCTTCTGTGAGAACTCCATTTTCTTATTCGTAGCTTCATAGTCGTCCTTCTTCCGAGGTTTCCTGTTTTCTGAATTTCGAGAGTGTTCCTGCTGAGTTTTCTCCTCCTGGTCTGGTATCAGAAAGAGAGATCCTTGTCACTCCCCCCTCCCTGGAGGTCTTGCCTCATCACAGACCTCAAACTTCCGAGGGTTTCACCACCCCTCCTTTTATTGTTACTGCTGCACAGAGAGAAGTTTTTGCACACTCAGGTCCCTTGGCTTTCTTTCTGTTTTCCCCATTGTCTCCTCCAAGAACCTCTTTTCCAACATCTCTCGTCCATACTCCTTCTCCCCCAAGTTCTCCTTTAACTAATATCCCTATGGCTGGTGCTAATCCCCCTCTGAACATAATGGATGCCATAGTTGTTGCCAGATATGCTCCTTTGATTCTACCCCATCCTCTGAACCCCCTCCCTGCTGGAGACTATTTGAAATACATGCCCAAGTTTAGTGGGGAGGGAGACGTAACTGCTGAAGAGAACCTAGCTGATTTTTACAGTTATGCAGACAACTTGAATATCGAGAGTGAAGATGTCTGGATGAGAGTCTTTTTCCAGAGCCTGGATGGAGAGACAAGGAAATGGTTCAGAGGACTGGCCCCTAGATCTATTGCTGGCATTGAAGCCTTGGATAACGTTTTCTTGAGGCAGTGGGGGGACATAAAATATTTCACGTATTACATGACGGAGTTTGGGTCTCTGAGGAAGATGGAGGGAGAGTCTGTCTTAGAATTCTCCAAAAGATTTAATAAGATGTACAATAAAATCCTTGCAGAGATAAAACCCTCAGAGGCCTCTGCTCAAATTTCCTATGCTGGCGCATTTGATCCTGATTTTTGTCTCTTATTAAGAGAAAGAAGAGCCACCTCTTTAGCTCAGATGCAAGATGCAGCTATAGAAGTGGAATCCAACATATTGGCAGCTGACAGACTGAGAAACCAGGCCGACACAGACAGAAGAAAGGAAAAATCGGAAGCCTCAACTTCCGGCCCATCACTGCCCCACCCTTAAGTAAATGAGCTGACTTGAGTTATGAACCTCCTTAAAGAAGAGGTGGAAAGATTAAAGGTGGAAAGTAAGCAAATGTATAAGGGCCCTTAGAACACCAAAAATAAAGGGGGTTTTAGGAGGCCAAACAATATTGCTCCCTCGACTATGCACAGAGAGAGAGGAAGAGACAGAGACGACCAAAGAATTCAGGCTCCCTTTCAGAACAATTTTGTGGCTGATGAAGAAGAAGGAGAAACAGATGAGCCCGAGCCTAAGATCCACTGCTTAGAATATGCTCCTCCTTTTCCTCATCTCACTCAGACTGATTACGAAGAGTCTCTCATGGATAGTTAGCTGAATGAATTGAGCAAGGGAGACAAAGCTGGTGGAGGTCGAGGCAGGTACAACCTAAGGTCCGACAAAAGGGCAGTAGCACCCGACGTTCCTGAGCCATCCAATAGAACAGAGAAACCTACTAATGAAATAGTAGGCAGAGGTAGGAGGGCTCAACCTTTCTCTCCCATTGTCCATAATCATGTTCCTGAAATTAGAGAAATCCCAAAGCCCATGTCTTCTTTCAATTTTGAACATGAGATTCAAAAGATCAGAATTCCTGTGCCACTCACTGAGTTAATTAAACATGGGGAATTCAAAAAATGCTTCTCTGAGCTGTTAAAATCCGAAGCCTCATTCCCTCTCACAGACTCCATAAACCTCCAAGATGAAAGGCCTGCAGTTGTCCTAGGTCCCATGGTAGAAGACCAAGATGATTCATCCCCTCCCTTCTACACGTCCCTGAACATACATGACAAAGTGCTGCACAATTGCCTTATGGATTCAGGAGCCTCCCACAACCTCATGCCCAAAACCGTCATGGAAGAATTAGGACTGGAAGTCACCCGAGCCTATCATGATCTCTATTCTTTTGACTCCAGGAGGGTGCAATGTTTGGGAGTCATTAAGGACCTGGTAGTTTCCCTGTTTCAGTTGCCCATGAAGAGTATGGTCATGGATATTGTGGTAGTTGATGTCCCCCCTAAGTTTGGCATGCTGTTGTCAAGATCCTGGTTAAAGAGACTAGGGGGAACCTTGCAGATGGACCTCACATATGCCACCATTCCAGTCTTTGGAGGGGAACATAGGAGTCTGTACAGAGAAGCCCAACTGGCCTACATAATCAGTGATGAAGCCAACCATACCAATCATCCCATCTATGCCTTGGACACTGATTTAGGCTCCAGTTTACTACAACTCACCCACACCCCTGAGGCTCCTTTACAGATAAAGAAGCAGCCCGTTCTTAATCAGGAGACCTACCCTCCAACCACCTCTGTTTGGAATATGTTCTTTGATGGAGCTTCCTCCAGTATGGGTGCAGGTGTCGGAGTGATATTCATATCACCCTGTCAAGAGACCATGTCTCTGTCATACAAGCTAGAATTCGAAGTCACCAACAATGTGGCAGAGTATGAAGCTCTGGTTCTGGGACTAAAGGCTGCCAAGGAAATGGAAATTAAAGAGATGGATGTGTTTGGAGATGCAGAGTTGATCGTTCAGTAGGTCAAAAATGTTTATCAGGCTAAGAACCCTCAGCTCAGGAATTACAGGAACGAGGTATGGGACCTGGTTGATAATTCCTTCCTAGCTTTTAACATTTCCTACATTCCAAGGGAGGAAAATGCCTCAGTCGACTTTTTAGCTTTCACAACTAGTGTGCTTGAAGTTCCCACGCTGCCCACTGCCAGGTCCGATGTTGAAATAAAGTACAGACCTTCTATACCAGACAACGTCAAATACTAGAAGGTGTTTGAGGATGATCAAGATATTGAAAAATTCCTCCAGTCTATTGATGACTTTTCCACAATGCACATAGATGAGAACCCTGAAGAGGAAGAAGACCATCACCCTCAGGAATTTGTGAATAAAATTGCTGATCACCGGATCATTCAGCTACCGATCAATCACATTCCGAAAGGACTGATCCCGTTAGAAAGATTGTTTGACGGGAATGATGTGGCAGTAAAGGGTAAGGTTTCAGGTGATGATGATGACACAACTGAATGCAACATAGGCACATCTGAGGAGCCTAAATTAGTCAAGCTGTCAAGGAGTTTGACTGAGGAGCAGAGAGCCGAATATACTAAGTTGTTGAAGGAGTTTGCTGATGTGTTTGCATGGACCTACAAAGACCTCAAAATGTATGACACATCAGTCATCGAGCACAAGATCCCACTAAAAGAGGAGGCTAAGCCGTTCAAGTAGAAGATAAGATAAATAAATCCCATGTTGTTGCCTGTCATGGAGAAAGAGGTAAAGAAGCTGCTGGATGCCCAGATCATTGTCCCCTTAAGATATTCTGAGTGGGTGGCCAATTTGGTTCCGGTGAGAAAGAAAAGTGGGGAAATCAGACTCTGTGTCGATTTCAGGAACCTGAACAGAAGTTCGAGAAAGGACAATTATCCCCTGCCCAACATGGAACACATATTACAAAGGGTCACTGGCGCATCCAGGATGTCCATGATGGATGGTTTCTCTGGATACAATCAGATATCAGTCATGCTTGAGGACAGAGAAAAAACAGCTTTCATCACTCCTTGGGGCACGTTCATGTATGCTAAAATGCCTTTCGGACTGATGAATGCAGGAGCAACATTTCAGCGGGCCATGGACATAGCCTTCGTCGGGGAGAAGGATCAGTTTGTGGTGATATATCTAGATGACATCACAGTCTTCTCCAAGACTGATAAAGAGCACCGCTGCCACTTAAAAAGAGTTTTCCTGAAATGTCGGAGGTATTGCCTATCTTTAAACCCCAAGAAGTCGTTGTTCGCTATGTAGGAGGGAAAGCTGCTAGGTCACATAGTTTCAGCAGAGGGAGTAAGGATTGACCCAAGCAGGGTGGAAGCGATTCAGGCCCTGTCACTTCCCCGGTCTAAGAAGGAAGTTCAGGCATTTTTGGGGAAGGTCAACTTTCTGAGGAGATTCGTCTCGAACTTTACCAAGTTGGTGAAACACATCACAACCATGCTCAGGAAGGGCCATGAAATAAAATGGACTACTGAATCCAGGGAATCTTTTGCCCAGATAAAGAAAGCATTGACCGAGGCACCTGTGCTAATCAGTCCTGATTATTCTAAAGATTTCATGATTTTCTCATTTGCTTCTAATGACTCAGTAGCAACAGTCTTATTACAGAGAAACGATCAAGGGAGAGAACAACCCATTGCCTTCTTTAGTAAGACATTGAGAGATGCTGAACTCAGATATGAGATCATGGAAAAGCAGGCCTATGCATTGGTGAAAGCTCTCAAAGCTTTCAGGATCTATGTTTTGCACTCAAAAATCACTGCATATGTCCCTTCAACTTCTATGAAGGACATTCTTATACAGCCTGACATAGATGGGAGGAGGGGAAAATGGATCGCTAAGATCCTGGAATTTGACCTGGAGATTAAGCCCACCAAGTTGATAAAGGGGCAGGGTTTGGCCAAGCTGCTGGTTGAATCCAATTGCAGGTATTTGGGGATTAAATTCATTAATGAGCAAGCTGAGTCATCTGGCAATAATTCCTAGACCATCATACCACTAGCAGCATGTCCTTGGTACAGGGATATCTTGTACTTCTTGCAAGAATTAAAGCCCCCTAATGGATTGGGAAAGAGTAGGGCCAAAGCTTTGAAGATTAAAGCGGTCAAATATTGTCTCATTGACCGAGCCCTGTATTGGAGAGACCCTTTGGGGATATTATTAAGATGTATGGACCCACTGCAAGCCCAGAAAGTGATGTTCAATTTTCATAGCAGTCTCTGCGGAGGTCATCATTTTTGGAAGACCATAGCCCACAAAATCCTCCGAGCTGGGTATTACTGGCCTACTTTGTTTACTGATGTCTGCAGAGAAGTCAGGGCTTGCATCAAATGATAGAAGTTCTCAGGTAAGAAACAACTCAAATCTTTGCCATTAAAACATGTAGTAGTTTCGACACCCTTTCAACAGTGGGGATTGGATTTCATCGGAGAGATTCATCCTCCCTCAAGTGGCCAGCACAAATGGATCCTCACTGCAACTAATTATTTCACCAAGTGGATAGAGGCTGTCCCTACCAGGAGCACTTCTCACAAAGTAATCATCAGCCTCTTCGAAGACATCATAGCCAGATTTGGCTGCCCAAGTAAGATTGTCACCGACAATGCCTCCCCCTTCAGGTCTGAGCCTCTGATCAAATTTTGTGAACAGTTTGGGATTTCACTGGTTCACTCTACTCCATACTATCCTCAAGGGAACAGACTGGCAGAGTCCTCCAATAAAAGCCTGATCAAGCTTATCAAAAAGCTACTGGAGGACAATCAGAGGGCCTGGGACTCAAAGCTCAAATTTGCCCTTTGGGCCGATCGGGTAACAACAAAGAAATCCCTGGGCCTCTCACCTTTCCAACTTGTTTATGGAATAGAGGCCATTTTCCCCACTCAACTTGCCTTACCTGTGGCAAATTGCCTCCAGGACCTTGAAGAAGAACCTAACCATGTGCTTAGAAGGATTCATCAGATGGTGGAAGTACAACAGATCAGAGAACAAGTCATGGAAAGAGCCTACAGTCATAAACAGAAGATCAAGTAGGTTTTTGACAGGAAGAACAGAAAGAAGGAATTCAAGCAAGGTGACCTGGTACTCAAGTGGGACGCACCCAGGTAGGACAAGGGAAAACACAGTAAATTTGACGCCCTCTGGTTGGGGCCTTTCAAGATACTTGAAGCATATTCAAACAACACTTATAGTTTGCAGGATCTGGAAGGCAAAGAAGTTTTCAGCAGCCCAGTAAATGGGCATTTCTTGAAAAAATATTTTATGTGAGCCACAGTTGGCTCTTTTTGTTTTGTTTTGTACATATTGTTTCTGTTTTGTATTTTTCAGACTAATAAATGACTCCATAGCCCAACAACAAAGGCATCGAATCTGCAAAAAAGTTCTTAGATCATCACAGGGATGACTCTATCCCCCATGGAGCCGATGTTAGTGATATTTCTTGTAAAGCGGGGTTAGGATGCGAAAGGATGGGTTAAAACCCACTCGTCCTAAGTTCGGGGTGTCAATGCGTCCATGAATAAATGAAAATCAAGTCTGGACGACAAGGATCGCGGCACCTGGATCAACGACGCAGGTGTGATTCCGGACCCCCCCCGCCTTTCTACCTTTAAGCGGGGGGGGGGGTCCGGAATTCGGGGCGCACCTCTTCAACAGCCCAGATCAGTGCGCCCGGATCAACAGCGATAAAATAAATTCCGGACCCCCCTGCCTTTCTACCTTTAAGCGGAGGGGGGGGGGGTCCGGAATCGCAGATGCAGCTTTCCAACGACCGAGATTTCAGCGCCCAGATCAATGGCACTCGTGTGGCCTCGTCATCTCCAGCTGCCCTGTGTTTAGCCAACGTGGGCCCTTCTCCCTGTTGGTTGTGGAGCCTGATTATCTTCCTGATGCAGAGGTTCTTTGCTTTCAGCCGTGTCTATACCCCATGAAGTATTTACACCCCAGAAGTATGTACACTCTTCCACGCGGGGGAGTGNAAAAAATTGCCTTGTAAAAGTATATGTAATTTCATTGTAAATCTGGACCGTTCATTATAAGGTCGCAGATCTAACGGTAGAGATTATGTTAGGGTTTTTTTCCCTAGAAGTCAACCCTCTTTTATGAGGGAAATGTATTGTGGCTATTGATTGATGGTGAATATTGTATTCTGAGTGAGGAGACTGTGAGAGAAAGAAGAGGAAGTTACAACGGGTTTTGCTGTAGGTTGCATCCCTTCATTTGCTGGATAATAATAAAGGAAGGACCTGGAAATTTCTCTGGTGGACGTAGCCCACACTGGGTGAACCACATAAATCTGTGTCTCTCTTGTATTGTGTGTTTTCTGTGTTTTGTTTCTGCATTTGTTTTATTTTATTGCTCCGCGGTCCTGTTTTTCTAACAACTGGTATCAGAGCGTAAGGTGACTCGCAGGAAAAGAGGGTTCCTGGTTCGAGTGGGAGCAATGTCGGAAGATGGAAAGTTTAGG
>ML777667.1:324982-376141 GCA_009831015.1 Picea engelmannii
TTTCTCTGGTGGAAGTAGCCCACACTGGGTGAACCACGTAAATCTGTGTCTCTCTTGTATTGTGTGTCTTCTGTGTTTTGTTTCTGCATTTGTTTTATTTTATTGCTCCGCGGTCCTATTTTTCTAACACTCCCGTCATATCATCTTTTAGAATCACCTATCTCCTGTCGCCGTGTGTCATTCATCCACCTCCCCTCTTTGGTCCATGTAATCCTCCTCCCTCCTCATCATCCACTCGTCACCTACCACGTGTCCCGCTCCTTTCCAAGTCAGCACCTCGCCAAGGTGCGAGTCCATTATCTTTCCTCTTCCCCTTTCCGCCTATTGTCTTCTGCCAGGTGCCCTCCTCTGTTGCCCCCCTCACACCTCGGCACTTCCTTCACACCCTCATGATCCGATGCCATCACTCCTGTCATGCACCCCATTCTTTGCGCTGGCCTCCACACCCATTCGCTAAGCCAGTCAGTTATTCCAGATGGAAGCGCAAAAGGTCCTCCACGTACCGAAGGTGCCGAGTTGGACGGGCCAGCCTCAATCCCAAGGAAGCAGTTATTGAAGCGGTTGGTGGTGGTTAGACATCTCCTCCGCCATAATGGGAAAGCACGACAATGAATTAAAGGCACATCGATTTGCCGTTGGAACTGTCAAAGAACCAGATTGCGTCTGACATAAGTTGCACGATCTCTCAGAGGTTGACTGTCAGAAAGCCATGCAGACGCAAAGCCTTCAATGCAGTGTCTTGATTTTGCTTCTATTGTTGTTCTGAGTATATGAAGGCGTTTTCGCCATTTTTGTATCTATCGATGGTTGAGCTGAGCTCCCGGTTGTAAATCTTTAATGAAGCATTGATACTCTGGTTATGTATGAACTATTGAGACTTCTTGCCTGATGAATGCTAGTTTCTTTTACATCTTTGTTATACTGTGTTAGAATCACTCAGAATTGGATGATCTAGTCGAGCTATAGATGTTATAGGATGATGTTGGATAGGATCACTGTATCAGTTATAATGTTTCTATTCAGTCCTTGTGGTTTTCCCAGCGTTGAGTGACTTGGAATTGGAGGATCCAGTCAAGTCCCCCCCTCAGTTTCTTGAGATTCTGAACCAAGATGATCTTGCATTCAGAGTTTTTCTTCTGCGAATAGCCGTAAGCCTGTCGCCCAAAGTTGTTCGTTCATTTTCCTCACCAAGTCTTCCACCTATTTGCCCTTTTATCAACCCACTGGCTGAAGTTAGATCAAGACCTCCTTTGTCACTTATGTACCAAACTCAGTCCCTGAGTTAGAGTGATACCTCCTCAAGTTTTCCTCCATTTGATCACCTCTTTAAAACAAATCGTGACATTAAACCGATGGGTGTCAGGCTCTGCTCCTGCAAGCAATCCAGGAGTGACTTCTGACGCTAACAAAATCCAGACAGTTGTTGCCATGATAACCTATTGCCATGATGTTGTTAACATCTTTCAATCCATACATTCATCCAATCAAGATTGTTTGCAATGTATAATTGCAGTGCATCCCAATCTTGAGCAACTGAATAAAAAAATCATAATTCACCAATATTAAATATTAGTTATAACCATGGTAAATATTAATAATTGATGAAATAATAGATATTAATATATTAATGAGTATGATCATATACAAAAATAACAATAACAANATATATATATATATATATATATATATATATATATATATATATATATATATATATATATATATATATATATATATATATTTATTTATTTATTAATATAAATCTCCACAATTATTAGTATATTACCTCTCAGTTTTTTCATTCTACTTTTCCCCAACAGGTGCTCCTGAACTTCAATTTTTTTGATGGAGTTCACATCCCAAATGTGATCCACTCCATGCATAGTTGACATCGTTAATTTAGGAAGATACTGACTAATATACACCATGGATTGATATACCATATATCCATCCACCATATAACCCTCATGACACGCTCTTTGTCTAACCAAAGCCTTCAATGATTTCAAGTGCCTCTCCACCATCCACATTGACCTTGTGTGTACATGTCCACACATTACAATCTCCTCAACTTGGTGTATGAGGCAGTGTTCTTGTGCATTGAAAAATGTTGGAGGTAGATACTTTTTCATTTCACACATTAGCTGAGGAATTTCTCTCTTCCAATACTTTATATCATCTTCATGGATTTCTTTCAATGATAACCATCTATAGATCATGGCACAAGAAAATAACATGTTTCAACATTATAACATAATATATATTACATTACAAGTAAAACACATGTCATTAAGTACAACAACAAATTGAAAGAACATTTTACATATAAATCACAACTACTTACCTCATGTTTTGCCAAGATCATATATAACTTGTTTGATGTTGTTGTCAAAGTCGTTTGGGAGAGATAGTAGTAGAACATACTGTATAAAAAAAATGAATCGTTATTTGTTTCGACCAAAGTAGACAATTTTTTTTTTCTTAAAAGATGTATATGTCCAATATTTAAATATGTATACCAAAATTATTACCTTAATGAAGGTATGTCGATCATGTGTTTTTACCCCACTAAATTCACCTTTCTTCGTTAAGATAGTATTTATGTTTGAAGCAAAACCTATGGGAAATTTAATTCTTTGAATGACCTCTTTTACATCATTGCTTTGTTGCTCTATTAATAACCATGGAAGGTTATTTCTATCTACATCGTTATTTGATTGGATCACACTTCACATTGCATGATTGGTACAAATTTTGATAATTTTTTCTTTATCCCTCCTACCATCTATGATTTGCCATAACATTTATGTCACATTCTTCCGGATATGCATTGTATAAAAAAAAAAACTATTTTTATCTCCTCATAGTAGGGAAACCTCATGAATTGAGTGGAATAACATTTCATTTCTCGTGGAAGTCCATTATTAACACCTCCATGATCGTGGCCTTCATCGCGAAGCATAAAAGAAATCACAACAATTCAAATACAGTAAAATAAATTCAATAATTATTAAATAAAAATTCAAAACATTACATATACAATACATAAAAAAAAATTGTACCTTGACGATTCCTATTATATTCCAACCTCCATAGGTGAGATGCCATTCTTTGTGGTTTTAATCCAGTCTCTTCTTCCCCATTGAAAATGTTATTTTCAGTAGTATGATACCTATGGTTCTTAGGGAGGAGGTGCCTATACTCATCAAACACCACCTTTCCTAAATTTTTTGAATGACAATACTTCATCTTACCCTTTGTAAATTTACAAACTGGACATGCAAATTTACCCTTTGTTTGAAGACCTGCAATGTCAGATGGATTAATGTCAATTATACGATGGGATTATTTAAAAAACATGCATGATATCTTTAAGAAATTATATAGTATTAAAGTGAAACAAAATGCTACATACCAAAAAAATGTGTTAGTCCCGGGGCATCATGAATTGTCCATACAAGTATTCCATGGAATTGAAATTTATTCTCCCCGATTGGTTTACAGATGTCATACATAGTGATGCCGACCCATAAATTTAGTAGCTCATCGATAAGAGGCTCAATATATACATTCATATCTTTAACTTGGTACTTACCTAATTGTTTGAAATTACACATAATTACTACCATGATATGTATATATAAGTAAATAAATAAACACAATATATTATGCAAAATAAAAAACAAATGAAAATGTTACATTCAAAAAATTATTGTAAGCAAAAACTTGGAACAATCATTGTCAACATTATGTGCTCCCTCTTTATTGACATCCAAGGAGGAAAGTTATTGTTGATAACAAAAATAGTCCACATTTATTAAATACACCTAAGATCTCCAAATGGATTAACACTGTTAGCTTCCAATGAAATCCTAACATTACGAGGTTCATCTTTGAAATCTGCCCATTTTTTCTCAATTTCCCTAAATGCATAACCATCTGCAGACATCCAAAGAACACCATCTCCACTTATGTTACGTGCATGATAATCCATAAATTGTGCTATGCTTTCACACCTGAACAATCACTGCAAACGTGGAATTATGAGAATATGACGAAGAACCTTTCAAGGCACATTTTTTGTTACTTGATCGGTTTGATATCTACTGATAGGACATTGTGGGTATTCTATTTTTGATGCATGTTTTCCATAATATATAATATGATCATTAGGACATGCATCTATAGTTTGATACTCCATTCCAATGTCTTTCATAATGGCAAGCAAATCTCGATATGTGGGAGCTCAAATATTTGACGATGGTAACAAAATTCACCTAACAATCTACAACATAACAAATAATTACTAGTTAATGTAAAGAATATTAATCGTAAATATTGCATTCTTATTTTACGCATTAATTAAGACTAGAAAAAATATATAAAGTCAACATTTATGTATATGAGATGAAACATATTACATACCTTAGGATCTGTGTCATACAAGTGTTTGACAAATGATTCATAACCTTTAAGTTCACCAACAACATTGTAGCAGAGAGAAGATTTTCTCTTGAGCCTTTATAAAGTCGTTTATTTGCCTTTTCTAATAGAGGTCCATCATAAATACCATCACTGTACCCATCCTCATTTGACTGAGCAAACAAATCTTGGATCATTTGATTTGTCCCATCATCTTCTTCCATGAGATCCTCATTTGCTTCATGTTCCTCAACTTGTACAACATCATTTCTACTACTATTTGGTGAAACATTGTGCAGAAAGTTAGGGAGAAACACTGACTTTATAATTACAAACAATCATGCAAAATTAGTGTGTATAACAAATATTCAAACAATATATATATATATATATATATATATATATATATATATATATATATATATATATATATAATCAATATAAAAACATATAATGAATATATAGTTAATTAACACAGGATGATATTCATTCGATTCCCCATCAATGTGCCCATATTTCCTACAATGTTTTTGAGCTATTTTTATTAAAATTCTTATGAGACGTGTAAAAATACATTTTTTTCAAGGGAAATAACATCTACCGCCACCCTTTTCACCCTATTTACTTTTTTTCCCACCTCTAATATTTTCCGCCATTATTCTTACACACAAAAATACATTTTTTGAACCGTCGTTGTTACAACAAGATTGTCGCAACATCACTAATTTGATAGATATTTATATATTTTGTGTCATCACCATTTCAATGAACGTTGACCAAGTCAATATTGACTTTTTCAAATAGTTGGGTGACTGTTTGAACAATGCAACGATAATCTTTGTGACATCACACATGCGATGAACTCTGCGATGAGTGTTGACCAAGCCAATATTGACTTTGTCAAATAGTTGGGTGACTTAGAACGGGGCAATGATAATATTTGTATCATCACCCATGTGACTCAATATTGAGGTCGTCACCTAAGTGACGAACGCAGGCTGATTAAAAAAATAAAGATAAATTTAAATCTTTATCTTCATTTTTGCGACGAAAATATACTTTCATTGCAAGTAGTTCATCGCAAATTTTTCAATATGTAGTAGTCTAAATGGCCTATCGACACTCTTCAAGAGGAAGTATTCCATTTTCATAAGCTTGAACCATACTTTTCCATTTGGCCAGGTTGGCCCTCAGCTAGAAATCATCCTTAATGTATTTTTGGACTCCAACATCCTTCTTATAGGGTCCCTCCATCTAGAATTCCTCATTACATACTTAGGAGGTATTACATCCTCTGTTTAATCTCCTCGATCCTCAGTCAAGGCCCCCCTCAGTTTGAGTTTCCTCATATATCTGCTCAGGAGGCATTACTTCCTCTGTTTGATCTCCTTAGTCCTCAATCAAGGTCCCCTCATTTTGGATTTGAACATCCACTCTTTTTGGGAGTACCATTGTTCTTCCAACATTTTCTTCCTTCGGGGATGCTTAAGGGATTTCCCCCCCATGAACTTGGGTCAAGTCACAATAGAGCAAGACCGAATTTAGAAGAGAGAACCTACCCTTATCTATATCAAAGTGTATAAGAAATAACTAATTTTTACAAGGAGAGAGAGAGAAAGGAAGAAGGAGAGGCCTCATACCTTGAATCCTTCATTCGATGTCGATCCCCACTCTCGCTTCTTGAAGCGCCCCTGATCTCTTCCGGAAATAGCCTACAATAGGAAACCAAGAATAGGATGCTACAAAGGTAGTTATACATTCAAATAAGATATATCATGTGCATAGATTCAAGAATATAGGAAATAAATTAGCATATGACATCACAATGAACCAATAAATTACACAATAGGAGGGAAAGAGAAATCTTCTATTACCAATAATGTGAGAAAGGAAGTTACAACTCGATTCAAACTTTGATACTGGTTCGAAGCCAACTGCCCTGGGTTCCTCCAAAGACCTTTAAGCATCGACTCAAATAGTGAGGCTCTTCCTTGGATAACTCAACAGGGATAGGAACACACCCTATAGTTATATAGAGAAAGTAAGGAACATTGGAAAAGGAGTTTCCAGGTATGGGATGCTACTTAGAGAATAAATGGATTAGGGAAGCTTGCTAAAATTTGTCAACATGATCTTGCACCTTAATTCTTCCTCCTCATCTATTCCCTCAATGGTGCATTTATACCATCCTTGAGAGGTTAAATACGTTGAATTTTGTTTGGTACGGGATTAGGGAGGTTGGGAAATGAGCCCAACCAAAATCCCCGTCCCAAAAAGTGGAATTATTTTATTTTTTCCATTTTTTGAGGACATATGCGGGTTGCAAGCTAGAAAGGTGTATATGTCCATGTGTTGCACAAAGGAAACCCACGAATATAAGTAAAAGTCAAGTTTTTAAAGTGAATTTGATGAGGGAACTTGGGATTTTGATTAGAAAGCTAGGGGAAGGGTTGGGACATGTCACAAATGCACAGGTGTGACAATTTGTGCTATAATAGATGCCCCCTAATGTGTGAGGTCAAAAGGGAAAGTGATGGCCGAAATACATTATAACTCTTAGAGGCGAGGATGCAATGAAAGAATCCATGAAGGTTCCCAAGACAACTGATCCAAAAACAAAAATCGTCATCCAAAATCAATTAAGAGTATTCTCTTCCCAAGTCTATCATACCCATGCTCAGGATTGATGTAAGCATGGCCACCAAATCAAATACACTGTGGATCCATGCCATATATGAAATTATGACTAATGTCCATGGCCATGAGAAATACACAGTGGATCGATGTGATATAAATGAAGTAGAAAACATGTCCATGAGCAATACACAGTGGATCCATGTGAAAGTAGACCATATCCATGAATAGATACACAATGGAGCTATGTATCAACATAAAAAACAAAGGATATTTGGGACCAATGGTGTGAACAAGTTGACCCTCTGCAAGTACCAATGTTTGTGGGGTGGTACAATATATTTTGGGTAGGAGCACAAACAATGTGATGTTTGTACTTCACCCAAAGTCTTAAAAACGATTCGTCATGGTATGAATCTACACTATGTGAATAGATTTGTTGGGGTTGAACACAATGAGACACTATTTGATTACTAGTCATTGATGTATACCGTTAACGAACGAAACACAACCCACCTATGATGATAATGGGTGTTAAGGTACCATGGTACAATCTAACAAGTGTGAATAAATGAGTTGATGTCAAACACATAGTATAATATATCGAGAAGGGGACATTGATGTATTCCCACTGTCAATAGTGAGGGAACCTGTCAATGATGATTGCAAGCCCCAAGGTACCAAATATGACTCTATATCCATATCCCAGAGAAAGATGTATTGAATTCGATAGGAAGAGATCCGTTGTAAGGAAGAAATTAAGGCATCCTCCATTATCCATCACGAGGGGTAGAAAAAGGCCAAATATTTGGAAGGACTCAAACAAAAATATTGTAAGGACCACACCGAGGTATGACTGTGACATGCACTCGATGGAATAGTGCACAATAGAGACTCTTTGAATAGTACCCAATAATGAATACTACTGACAAAGACAAGGAATCCACCAATGAGGTCAAATGGAAACCAAGGTACTGCACGAATCCTTATGTGTGATGATTGTTGTTGACGTCGAACACAAGGGAAACCACCTTGTCAACGACCAATTATGGTTTTTCATCTACTGAGCACAAGGTAACCTATCAATAATGAAAATAGGCCCATGGTGCAACGCTAGGTCATAATCTTAGAGGAATGTGTCGAAGTCGATAAGAGTAGACCCTCCAGTAAGAAGTCAATGGGGACCTTCTATACTAGCATGAGTAAAAGACAAAGATACTTGTGATGATGAGACATACTTGATTGACTTGGGAAGACCGACATGCAAGTTCAGAGACTAACTGTAGAATGGTCGACTCGGGATGAAACTTCCTTTGAACAAAAGCACGACACATTATGTGACTTAGGCAACATGGATTATAAACTGGGATACATTTGTGATAAATGAGGCATCAACAAACGCTCCATATGGTTGGAATAATAACCAACTAGGGGAAATTATATTCAACAATGAGAAAAAATCTCTTCAAGCCATACTAGACCCAAAATGATGAGATATTGACTCAAGATTGTACTTTGTTCAAGGGTGAAAAAACTACTGCCAACAAAAGAGATGGACCCTTTACCCCCTTCTTTTTGGTTTTTTTTGTCTTTTTCATATTATTAAAGCCCAAAAAAAGAATAAAAGAATGGTATAGTACAGTGGAAGAAACAAGTGTCACGAGCAAGAAAACTAGTTCCAGAGTGCAAGGAACATGCCTATGCTCAATGCAAGGAAGCATGTGCAAGATAAAGACACTCAGGGGAATGTTTCCTCCAAGGTTAAGGTGTTGAGTCACAAAGGCATAAATTGCAAGGATGGGAATTGATAAGAACACATAAGCAATTGGTTCAAAAATGGCATGCATAATCCAGTGTTAGGCCCAAAAGCGAGAGCAGTCAATATTCAATGAAATTAGAAATCAACCTCATTTTGGAAGCCCCTATTAGTAAGCTTCCATTAGTGTTATTTTTTGTAAATTTAGTCTCCCGAGCCCAAAAAAGTGTAAAACAATACCAAGTAGAACTCTTCTAGTCAATGTTGACTAGAGTATTCCTTTTTTGTAATTAGTCCATTCGGTCCAGAAAAGGGGTAAACTTGTATTGAATAGACTTCCTTTCAAAACCATTTAACCAGTGTGAAAGAAAACAAGCTCACTTGACAATATTTTCATTTTTAAGGAGTCTGAAAAGAGATTAATTGAGACTCCAGGATGTACCTTTGTCATGGTTGGTGACCAAATGTGACAAAGGGAAATATGATATTGTGGGCAGCATATAATGGAGGGAGTCTTGTAGGTCATGGCGGGACTAAATAGGACTCCCAAGCCTAACAAAACTTGCAGCATGAGCGCTGAAATGCAAAAAGAGTTCTAAACTAGGATGCCCATGGAAGGTAGGATCTATCATCAACGAAACAACATTCTAAGTAGAAAGAAAGGCTTACGTCGTAATTTAATGGGATCGACCCTGGGTTAAAGTGATAATGGCGACTCTTAATGCAAATATTGGAGGCATGTGAGACCTACTCTAAATTCCAGTTACACATAAACATTTCATGCCAGAGTCTTGAAAATACTCGGTCAACCAATTAAACGACCAATAAGTACCCAAAATATAGCTTTATAAACCTGCCATGGAAACCACAACACTACAACATAGCTTGACATTAGTTCAGTTAATGGAAAAAATAAAAACTATGGAAAGTGGGTTTTAAAATTTGTATAAATAAAGCATTTTTTACCATTTTACCATTTCATTTTCACCACTTAAACTAAAATTAGCCCAAAATTGGAAAAACCCTTAAAACTTCATTTGGATATTGCGAGAGCTTGGAGAAACGAAATCATGAACCATTTGGACCAAGTAGGTGCTCATCCCATTCTTTTCATTTTCATCCTTTCAATTTTAAATTTTCATGAAAATTTGAGAGTTAGCCCTCCCTTTTTCTTCACGAGTCTACGTGTCTGTAGGTTTCCTCAAAGTGAGTCGTAGATGTTCACGCTTGGTAGAAACATTAGGTGTGGATATCTGCACCCATTATCAAAGAGATCCATGGATTCCTAGAACTACTTTGAAAAATAAAAGAACAACTCTCTTTCCTTTGGGTTTTTGGGCATGATGCTTGTCCATTGGAGGGAATGTGAGCATGAGGAAGTTGATCAGGTCGTATTTGATGACAATGATTCCAAAGAGGCTCTCCAACAATGTGGCATGTACACATTTTTCCAAATTGGTGGCATGTGAGTGCAAAAAATATTGCTAAACCTTCTCATTGATTGTTGACATCTTGATGCAAAAGCATTCATGCTTGGTGTGGAGTCCTTGACCATCACGGTTTAGGACATTTAATTTATAGTGGTTTGTCCCATAGAGGTGAAGTGCCCAAATTCACAACCCATGGATGAGGTGGCCAGACCATTAATGACTACATAAATGAATATTGTGAAGATGGCACAGAGAAAACAGGCTCACAAGTGTCTATCAAACAAACCACCAACCCAATCTTAAAGGTGATATTATATACCATAGTTTGCATCGTGGGGTCAAACACTTTACATTTAGTTTCATGGTCTCAAATGCAACATGGTTTTGAGTGTTTGAGACCTACTATGTTTGAATGGAGTACCACCATGCTTTCATGTATGAAGGCTTAGCTTACTAACTACAATTTGCGGAAGACCAAAAACATTAGGTTTGGTAGCGTCCTTTGTACATTCTTATTTGAGAGGGTGTCGACGATGAGCCCGAGGAATCATATTCAAGGACACTTACGACCATGGCCTGCTATGGTACGATGGGTCGAGTTTTTGGCCTGTCTAGGAGGAGGGAAATTGTCTAACCCATTTGATGATGACTTTTTTTCTTGGTGGGAGCGTCAGGTCCCATTTATCGAGGACTATCCATATCCCAGGATAGACTATACCCACGATCCTAATGTCATCATTCCTCCTCGTGATCCGCTTGAGGACATAGGTAAATTTATTTTATGTTATTTAATTTTTATTTTTTGATTATATATTATATGTACAAATGAAAGCATTCTATCTTTTTTGTCAGATCCATAGTATTAACACGTGCCTCTTCAAATGTGCAGACAGAGCACCGGTGAGACCAACAAGCGTTACATGACACAACCTTTGGGGGAGAGAGGAGGTCGTGCCCAATGAGGATGTGGTGAGGAATTTATGGAGCGTGGGTAGGAACCTGGAGGTGCTGACATGCTCCTTTGTATTTTTTACTCACAAATGATAAATATTTACATATGGGAAATGGGTGCTTATGTGATTAATGAGAAAAATTCCAATCTAAAATATAATTAGCGTAGGCATCAATTACTAGATTAACGCACCTAAGAACATGATCATAAGTAATGAATTCAAATGATCATTCCAAAAGAAGTACCCTAAAGAAACAATGCAACAAGATCGAATTGCGGACATAGTATAGACCATTCAACTGCGAGACCACCAACATAGAATATAGAAACACCTAAAGCCGTTGAAATACATTCGAGAAAGAATCTCGTAAAAGATTGATAATGACACTATATTTGTCAACATTATTGGTAGTTTCTTTGAGACACACACCTCCAATAGACACTAGTTGGTTAGTAGGAGAGTAAATCAACCAAGTCGCAAAAGTGGAGTTTTGTTAATGGCAATTGGCATCGTCTGCGTATCCAATATAAATTGATGATTCCTCGAGAATTTTCCACACAACATAAGCAGACTAATCACTAATGCAAAAAAAAGTGAAACTTCTAAGTAAATTTATGTACACAAATAAATGTTATATACAAAAGGACTAGTACTCGAGCCGTGAGGCTCAATTGTAGTACTTTTTGAGTTAGAGCCCATTTCTAGGCTCTAACAACGCATTCCCCTCATAATATGCTAGCTCATAAGATCCTTTCTCCAACACTTGTACACCCATCGCACGATATATGGACCATACCACATGGGGTTGAACTTATATTCCCCTAGGGCATCCTTGTCCTGGTCATAAACTAAGACAAGGTCTCCTTTGGAGAACACCCCATGATGAACATACTTGTCGTACTGAGACTTGACTCTTTTCTTATGTGCTTTGTTTTCCATTGGTGCATCTCAACGTTTCTTGTCAAGTTGTTCAAGGTAAACAAGATGTTCTTCAAACTAATTCGTATCCAGGAGGAGCTCAACAACGATTTTGAGCGAAGGGATTTTGCACTCAATAGGAAAGATTGCCTCAATTCCATGGGTGAGTTTAAAAGGCGAGAATCCTATTGCACTCATAACTGAGGTTTGGTAAGCCCATAATGCCAGATATAACATCAAGTTCCAATTCGATCTGGTTGAGTTGACTATTCTTCTCAATTTCATTTTTAGGGATTTGTTGATGGCTTCAAATTGACCATTATCCTGAGGATAATAAGGAGACGAGTGCTCATGTCTAAAACCTAGATTTAATGATAAATATGACATCATGTGGTTCTGAAAGTGACTTCCATGGTCAGTTACAATCTCTCTCAGAACCCCAAACCTAGCTTCAACCCACTTAGTAAAGTAGTCCACAACCATTATGATGTAATGATGCCCCCTAGATGAAGCTGGGTGGCATGCCATAAAATATAGCACCCACTTGGTGAAGGGGCCGATGATAATGATGGGAAACATGGGAGTAGGGTGTGCACACATATTCTTTGTAAAAACTTGACAAGGATGACATTTCTTGACCACCTCAATACAATCCTTAAATATCGTAGGACATAAATAACCACCATGCAAAATCTTCTGGGTTGTTGCCAACCCTAATAGATGACCACCACATGCTCCACCATGAAAATAATTTAAAACTACTTCCAACTCTTCACGAGTGAGGCGGAAAAGGAGGATTCAGTCTACCCCTCGTCGATACAATGTGTCAGTGATAATGAGATAGTTTTGGGCCATATGATGAATCCATCGTCACTCGTCTCGTGGATAGTGTGGGGGAAAATTCAAAGTATGGAGATAAATAAGAATATCTCCATACCAAGGGTTAGACGAAGAGATGATGAAAATGTGTTCATCAGGGAATGAGTCGATGACCTCTCCCTCCTCATTCTCAACTAGAAACTCTGACATTAATTCGACGAACACCAACGATTTCTTAAATTTCACTGAGGCAAAATTCAAGTCGAATTATAGAAACATGAAAATCCATTTGTTGTACTTTCCGTAGACAATTTTCCGAGTCAAAACATATTGAAATGGATTAACAATGGCGACGATGGTTGTCTTGCACAACAAAATGTAATGATGAAGACACTGAACAACATGAAATGTTTCCAAATCCAGTTTCTCGACATGAGAGTACTTAAGCTTGGGACCCAACAAAGCACGAATCAAGTAGTAGATAACATGCTCTTGAAGCTCATCATCTTCCTAAACTAGGACCATGCCAATCGAGGATTCAGATGTCGCCAAATATAACAAAAAATATCTATTATAATAAGGGTGAATCAACAAAGGAGTCGAAACCAAATATTTCTTTAATGCATCAAAATAATTTTGTGTTGCTTCATCCCAACAGAATGGGACCCCCTTCTTCAAAAGGTGCATGAAGCCTTTCGTGATATTGGCATTGTTAGGTACAACTATCGAAGGAAATTCGCCTTTCCTTGTAAGCTTTGAAGTTGTCATATTGTACGCAGGGGAGACAACTGAGTGATTGCCTCAACCTTTAAGGGGACAACCATGATCCCTTTCGTTGAAACAATGAATCCCAAAAGACATCCAAAAGTCACGCAAAATATGCACTTATGCAGATTCAAGCAGATTCGGTAGTAACGACACCTTTCAAAAACAAGGTAGAGGTGTAATAGATGTTGAGATATTTTTCGTGAATGAGTCGTAAGATCATCCAAATAGGCCTCCACTATGTGCTTCAAATCATGGAAGGAAAACATCATGGCCTGCTAAAACATGGTGCCAACATTTTAAGTCCAAAAGGCATATTCTTATAAGCGAAAGTTCCCCAAGGATAGATGCATGTTGTCTTGTGTTGGTCTTCCGGTCGGATCTTGTAATACCCCAAGGCCGAGTCCCTGTTGAATTGTAATGATGTTTATAGGCTAGTGAGCCAAGTATTTATAAGCTGGTAGGATTATGTGTTTATTAGGCCGGAGAGCCTAGATGCCAAGGCCATAGAGCCTATTTTTGTATATGTAATTATGCAGATTATTAATAAAATACATTGTTTCCTGCAGACCAACCATGAAGAAAGAGTTATGGGGGACTAAGCTCCACTATGTAGGGAAAGGGATGGGGCTGAGAGGCTAGGAGAAAAGGGCTAAGATGGAGGGCTTAACCCAAGGGAATATTATAATGTATTTCCTTAAAATACTAAAGTTGGGAAATAAACCTAGTTATCCTAAGTCCATTTGGGGAGAGGAACAAAATCCAAGTGGAGAGGAATGAGATCCTGGAGAGCCAAGTGTCACCCAGGACACATGCAGATTTATGTGGGAATTTCCACCATTGTGGGGTTCGCTCTCACCATTTTCTCTCACCATTTTGATCGTTCTCACCATTTTTGTTCTCAACATTCTGACCATTTTGATTTCCATGTCTTGTCTAGTTCATGCACACACTGAGCATGCATGCAACAAGAGCCATTTCCACCATTGTTGAACCTCTGTCATGGTGAACCTCTGTAATTTGTTGAGTCGTCCCTTTCCTTTCCTTTTTTTTCTATTGTGGTTTGAAGAGGTGGGTTTTCAGGCCTGTGGTTGAGGAAACATGTTGTCAATCCTGTGAGAAACTCTCTCCGGGTGAGAGAGATTGCAGGGAAGTGATTTCTCCTAGAGGGACTCCAAAAACAACTACAGAGCTATGAGAATTCCTAATATGGCATGTTGTTGAAGCTCTGGAAGGGAAGTGGAGCAGTCGATGGATTGTGGAACAATGAAGGTGCATATTCTCGGGGTGAGACAGGCATGTAGGAAATGAGAGTCTGTGAGCAGTGGGCGTAAGTAGGATCCTTGGAGGGAATCCTTCCTGCTGGATTGTGCAACTTCCTGTAGCCTCAGCCTAGCCTAGGATTCCTTTGCCTTGGGTGGAGTTTAGTCCCATCTTGGGGATGACCCACTGCTTATAGCTTGGAGCAGTGTGGTCTAAGGTTCGAAGGTTCATGGAAGGTTTGAACGCATTCAATGGTCTTCTCATAAAAATATAAGTACAAAATCTATGTTAATTGTACATGCTATGTTTAAATGTTGTGTTTAGGTACATGTTTGAATGTTATCAAAATTGCCTGTATATATTTCATGTATGTGTTTATTGTCACTTCTGCATGAATATGTTTATGTTTGTTTAAATTTGCATTAGATATATATGTATATCATAGCTTGATAGTTCATGTGGCATGACCGGCCTGGGTGGTTGGGTATGCTACAATCTGGTTTCAGAACAATTTGGTTTTGAGTTGGTGGTGTTTTCAATGACAAGGGTGGCTAGAGGACATTACAATCTGGTATCAGAGCCCATGGTTTCAACATTGAACCTGGATGGGCCACAAATGTGGAATTTGAAGTAAAAATTCCACAAGAAATTGATGTACAAAGTGCCAAGAGGGCATTGGGGGAACACCTTGGCTGTGTTCAAAAGCTCAAGAGGAATAGCAGTTTGATAAACCATAAGAGACATGGTATTGGGTTGCAGAGTTAAATATGGGCCATTGGAACTGTTCTGAAGGAGACTGATCCCCCACAACCGTTAGATTGGAAGAAGGTGCGTGAAGATTAAGCACATAATTCCTTCGGACTTCGCCCCTCCGACCATTTTAAAGATATAAGCAGAGAAAAATGTCGAAGTCTCGAAGTCCAGAACTAATTTGGGCTGTTCATTTTCCAGGGAAACATGTCCTTAGATTAAGCAATGTTCGACAGTTTGGAGGTTGTGGAGTGTTCAACAGTTGAATCCTCTGAAGTATTAGAGTGATTCTTAGTCATAGATCACTCGGGAGGAGGAGAGTCGACGAATTTCTCTTATGGTTCGACGTTTGGGGAAATCTGTTGGAGGTTGCACAATGGAGAAATCGCTGAAGTCACAATGCTATGGGAGGCAACTGTCAGCGGTAAACAGTTCAAGAGTTTTGAAAAAGTGTCAATGTGAAGAAATCGTTGAAGTACAGGTGTCGAAGTGATGTGACATGATGACATCATCGGTGGTGACATTGACCTGTTCGATATTCGACATTTCGATGGATTTGAAAAAGTGTGAATGTTAAGAAATCATCGAAGTCCTAGGTTGTCGAAGTGATGTGACATGATGACATCACCAGGGGTGACGTGGACCAGTTTGACATCTTGGATAAAATGTCAAAGGCAAGAAATCCCCGAAGTCCCAAAGCATCTGGTGTGACGTGGCAAGATGATGTCACCTAGGGTGACATGGAACTACCTAGGTATGCCACAAGTCACTAATTTTGGTACTTTTGACAGGCCCTTAGGATTGATTGGAACCTGACACATGTCACTCGACAGTGGGGCCACGTGTCACCGCTTTGATTGGTGACAACTGTACTTCATGGGCCCAAGAAGGTTAAGCAGTTTAGGAGTTCGAAATTTAGGGAAAACTGTTGGAAGAACTTCCAGACCTCCAAAGTCTCGAAGTTTTGAAGTGATGTGTCAGTGACGTCACCTGGGGGTGACGTGGACACAAATGATACATGCCACATGTCAGTGTACTATATGCTTTTGAAAGGCTGATTTTCCATTTATATCTTGACATGTGTCACCCCTTGGATTGGGCCACGTTTTCACTTCTAGTGTTATTCCACGTGGCGTCAGATCTTGCAGTCTAGAGACTTGGCACTCTAGAGGAACTTGGTGAAGAATTATTAAGTATGAAGACTCCCGAATCTCTGAAGAGCGAAGTAAATGCTCACTGTCCATTGAAAGGGGACACACGACGATAGATCTTGTGGTCCAGAGGATTCAAGTATAAGGAGTTAAGGTCAAGGACTTCCAGAGTCTGGAAGGTCGAATTCCATCGTGACTGTTGATCATAGATGACATGTGGAGGTAGGAGAGGGGATCTCTGGTGGGTTGGCACTTCGAGAGATTGGTAGTGAAGTGTTTTTTTGGAAACCACCAAAGCTCAGAGTCTAGGAGCTACTATCCACCATTGATCTGAGTAGAGAATGTGGACCGTAGATCCATTGCCCTTCGTGGGTTCACCAGTTCAGCGGTCCGAGATATTTTTTGTGAGGTACTTTGAAAACCACTGAATCCTAGAGTCCCGAAGCTCCGATCCACTGTATATCTAAACAAGGAAGGAGGATCGTCAATCTATACGTCCTTCGAGTATTCAGAGAATCAACATTCAGGGAAAATGTATTGTAGTGGAGGCAGATCCTCCGAAGCCCCGAAGTTCTAGAGCCCTTGAGGCCCGAAGTACATGATAAGTGCCTAATGATTAGCGCTCAGTTACAACCCTTGGTCACATGAATTTTGGGGCCAAAGGAAAGGGGCTAGCACCCGAAATGTTGTTTAAGAACAAAAAAGGGACAAATTGTTCAAGTAGGCATAACTTCCTACTCAAAAATCAAAATTGAGCATGGAAGAAGCCATTGGAAAGGTCTTGAACAATAGAAGATAATTGTTCACCCATAAATTAGATCTGAACAATTCATTTCTCAGGAAATTAATAGAAAATACATCTGATATATTAATGAATCAGAATGGTTAATGTTTTCATGGATTTATCAAGATCAGTTAGCCTGACAAAGTTCTATTGACTGTAGATTTTTTGCAGAATTAACAACCATCAGATCAGAGTCAGAACAAAGTGCAGAGTTATGGAGGATACATAGGTAGCCTTCAATTAAGAAGATAAAATCAGAGGGTTGAATGTCCAGTTGGGATTGGAAGGAAACAACTCCATTAGAGATGGAGGAGGAAAGGAGGAGGACATAAATATGGTTGAGACCCTCAGACAATTGTAGGCAGATGTCCAGAGCCATAAGGATGATAATGAGAGGCTTATGAAGGCCAAGGAACATCAAGAAGACTTCAACATGAAGTTAATTCAGAGCCTGGAAATAATTGAAAAGAAGATGGATAAGGAAAGTTGCTCCAACAAATCAGGAAGTCACATGACCCCTGAGAAGAAAGGAAGATCAAGGAGTGGTAGCAGACATCACCATCACTCCCAAAATCATTCCCATAGGAGATCACACAATATATCAAGTCCATCCCCTGTCAGGAAGCACATGAGGTCTGGGGTGGATGAGTTGAAAGGATAAATTAATAACATCAAACCTCCTACTTTTGATGGAGAGCACAAGAAGGATGAAGATGTTGAGACATGGATGTTAGGCATGAGAAAGTACTTCCAATTTCATAACTATTCTTCCCATGCAGAAGGGAGAATTTCCATCTATCAACTGAAAGGAAAGGAATCCATGTGGTGGGATCAACTTGTGAAAGTGAAACAACTCAAAGAGAAAAATGTGACTTGGAAGGAATTCAAGAGGCATTTTGAGAATAAATATCTGACCAAGAGGTATTATGACAGAAAGATGAAAGAGTTATTTGAACTCAAACTGGGCAGCATGACTATTGATGAATATGAAAGGATATTTTTAGAGCTATTGAAGTATGTCTCCTTCATCAAGGATGAGACAATGAAGATTCAAAGGTACCTGAGTGGGATGCCATCTTTCATAAGTGATAAAATCCAATATGATGATCCCAAGACTCTGGAAGAAACCATAAGGAGAGGAAAATGATTATACGATCAACAAAAAGAAAAGCCTACTTTCCAGAAGGCTTGGGAGGACAAGAAGAAGTTCAAGAAGGAACATAACCTATAGGCAGAAGGGAAACAAGCCTCCCGTTGAGCTCTGGTTTTGTCATACTTTCCACCATACAAATACACTCATCATTAAACCTTCTCCCCACATTTCGTCAATAATATATCGCTAATTACACCATAAACCTCCATTATCTCTTGTTATTCATCCTATGTGGTTAATACATAGTTTTCCATATTTTTAGTGATTAAAAGGATGATTATACAATAGTTTTGTCGATTATGGTTTAATCCTATGTTTCTATGTCCAAGCAACATGTTCTATACTATTCAGGTTCCGGTATATGCATTGTACATGTTCTGATACCTATATTGTTCCTGTTCCGGTACCCGCATTGCAGGTCATCTGATACTCCAAGTCATCCGGTACCAGAAGGTTCTACAGTCAACCAGTGCCTGGACAGTCATCTGGTACCCACACTCCATGTCATCCAATACTCTACAGTGATCCGGTACTACCTTTGCGTTCATCCGGTACCAACTCTCTACCTCTTCCGGTACCAGCTTCATTTGGTACCAGATTGCGCCTATTCCGATACTAGCTCCATCCAGTACTACCATCGCGTTGGTTCGGTACCCATATTCATGATTGTGTTCATCTGCTACTAAAACCCTGGCTACAAGATTCTGGTACTAATTGTTCTAATCCAGTATCAACTGTTCTAATCCGGTACCAACTGTGCTAATTCGGTACTAGAAATAATTCAAAATTTTGGAAGGATTCTAGAGGAAAATTGGGTACATGGGTTTTGTCCAGAGCCACGTTTACATATGGACTTGTGAGGAAGAATTCACCCATATCACACGTGTGTACCTCTAGCTCAGGGGGAATGATTCTACTAAAATTATTGAAAAACTCAAACTGCCAACTTGCACCTCGATTTCTGTGCAGATGGAATCAGATCGAGAAATTCTACGAAATGGGTTTTGTATAGAATATGGAAAATTGAGTAAGGTGCGGGAATTTTTTCAAATTTAGAATTGGTTTGGAAGATATGGGTGGGGGACTAACTCAAATCTTCCCAAATTGCAATAAAACCCAGATTTTTTAGGATTTTATCTAAAAATGTAATATTTGAAATCTAAGCATTGGGATTCGGTCCCATCCACTCCTCAATGATTATTCATGTATAAATATGCCTCATAGGGCTATGAGAAAGAGCCATTAGTTTCATGAAGATTTTGTAAAGGAGAGATTTATTCTTGTGAGAAAGCCTTAAGGGGTTGTTAGCCATGTAAAAACAAAGTTTTTGATCTCAATGAAGAATTGATTATTGCTGCCACATTGAGCATCCTTCTAGCTTGATCTGAGTTCTTCTTAGCAGCACTGACCTCCTGGGAAGGGCCCCTCAATGAGGGTAAGTGTTGCCATATTGTATTTATTTCGTAGATTAGTATTGTGTTGTTTGTCTACATGCAATTCAATTTAGGTTTTGATTGTTGATTGGATTTAATTTAGATGCATTTCAATTCTGTCATTTACATTAGTTTTGGTAATTAAAACTCAGATTTCATTTTACCCTTCATTTGTTTGCACCAATCCCATAGATATATGCCACTTGCATTAATTGTTCCCAATACTCTGTTTTGTGCAATCCATTCTCATTGCATTCCAATTCATTTCCAAACCTTCTTCCCATATATGCATCTTGTATTTTCTTCATAAATTGATTGGAATAATACTCGTCAAGATCACATTTATATGATCAACTTTCATATTCAATACCACCTATTTTCATTAACAAACACATACCTTTTGCAGCTGCTATACTCATCTAGACTCAATTCATACACAAAGATCAATTGTAGAAGGTATTGTTCGCCCTCCAACTCTTCATACCACTTGCAATTCTTCCCACAAACACTCTACTACACCCATGAATTATGTCCACACATTCGCCATTTGTTTCAAATCTAATCCATTATGTCATATACATATACCCATCATGCATTATATCTATTCCATTACGTAATCATATCTCCATTCCATCTCATTTCTATTTTGTTATTGTTTACTACTTCAGAGATTGATTTATTCGTTAAGACCTTATCATATACACAATCTTTTGAATGCAGAAAATAAACAAGTATCACTCTTTATTCATTATTTTCTGCCTAAAACTTAGTTAGATTCAAAAGTTATTATTATTTGTATGCAAGTTTTTTAGAGCAGGAAATTAGTAAGCTTGCATTCTCATTCATTTCTTCTAGATGCCCATTTTATTAAATATCCATTACTCTTGTGCATTTGATTCATTCATTATTTCTTTATGATTGGTGTATACATTTAAAAGGGTGGTTTTGAGTCTAAGTGAAACTTAGGTGTTGATTGAGTTTGATGATTTTGAGTTTCCTACACTTAATTTTTATTTCTTGTACCTTTGGATTACTTGCACTTTAATTTCACATAGTTTCAATCACCAATGGACAGATTAGCGGTCTAAATTGTGAGATATGGTCTTCCCGCATTGGAATTCTTCCTAAGGTGTTAGTTTCTATCGTGAATTTCATTTCTATTTGCTTGTTTCTTTTATTGCATTTAAGTGTGGATCCGCTACAGGAAATAATCATTGAAGGACAAAAAACCTAAGTATGCTACTCAATATTAATCACGTGAACATCAACATGAGTGGATGAAAGACTGTGATCTAAGCCTTTATAGCACTAAGTATTCCTACGTCCCGGTGATGAATCCTTAGTGTTAATTTGTTGTAGTGTGGGTTTGAAGATTGTTTTGTCGACTTTAGGTTAGGTTAGATTAGGCTCTAATCATGTGTTTCCTGCCCCTGCACCTTGAAGCTTACGAGCCCCGATTGATTATTAAATGTGGGAATTAATAGTGCATATATTTAGCCCCAACACCTCCATTTTTTAGAAACAATCCTCAAGGAAAACCATCTTTTAGAGAACCTAGAATGGATGAGGTAGGTGGGAAAAGGCTAAGGAAAACACCCATTCAATGTTGAGGCTGTAAAGGAGACCACAAGTATAGATATTGTCCTAAAAAAAGTGACAAAGTGAGAGCTGTCCACAATGTACAACAAGTAGAAACAATGGAGGACATGGGCAGAAGTGTACCAAGGATATATGCAACCCTGGACAACAAGCAAGATGAGTTTCAATCGCACATGATTAAAGTTGAAGGTATGATCAATAACCATGCCTTTACTATTTTAATAGACTCGTGAGCTAGTCATAGTTACATATATCCTAAAGTTGTGGAAATATTTCTTTTTCCAAGAAGCAAGCATGGGAAATATTGGTTGGTACAACTAGCTACAGGAGCCAAGAGAAAAGTTGTTGAGCTGGTTAAATCATGTCCAGTGGATATGGATGGGATAAGTACTAAGGAATATTTAAACATCTTTCCATTGGGTTCATATGATTGTCTAATTGGTATGGATTGGTTGGACCAACACCATGTTGTCTTAGACTGTCATAACAAGGCATTTACTTGCCTGGATGAGGAGGGGAACCCAATAACAATCCAAGGAATTCCTAGGGAAATTACTGTCCGAGAGATCTCAACAATGCAGCTGAATAAGTGTTATAGGAAGGGCTGCCAAAGATTTGCATACCATATGGAAGAAGAACCTAAGGATAAGGTGCCAAATATGGAGGATCACTCAGTCCTAAAATATTTTGAAGATGTGTTTAAGGAGATACCAGGTCTACCCCCAAAGAGAGATATTGATTTCTCTATAAATTCGATGCCTGGAGTATTTCCAATACCAAAGAATTCCTACAGAATGAGTACACAGGAGCTGAAGGACTTGCAAATGCAACTTGAAGAGTTGTTGAATAAGGGTTATAAATGCCCAAGTGTGTCACCTTGGTGTGCCCCAATCTTGTTCGTGAAGAAGAAATATGGGACATTGAGATTGTGCATCGATTTCAGACAATTGAACAAAGCAACCATAAATAACAAGTATCCTTTGCCAAGGATTGATGATCTCTTTGATCATCTAAAAGATGCAAGGAGATTCTCAAATATTGATCTCAGGTCAAGATATCATCAAGTAAGGATTAGAGATGAAAACATCAACAAGACCGCCTTTAGGACAAGGTATGGTTATTATGAATTCACAGTGGTGCCATTTGGGTTATCAAATGCACGAGCTGTTTTTATGTGTTTGATGAATGGTGTTTTCCAGGAATACTTAGACAAGTTTGTCATTGTATTTTTGGATGAAATTCTTATGTATTCCAAGTCTTAAGAAGAACATGAGCATCATTTGAGGATGGTGCTACAAGTGCTAAGAGAGCACCAACTGTATGACAAATTGAGCAAGTGCTCATTTTATCAAAATAGAATTCACTATTTGGGGCATATCATATTCAAAGAAGGGATAACAGTGGACCCTGAAAATATTGAGGCCATTAAAGGGTGGAAAACACCTAAGAATATGACATAATTCAAATCCTTAATGGGTCTAGATGGATACTACAGAAGGTTCATTGCAGGGTTTTTGAGAATTGCTCACCCAAACACTTCCTTGCAAAGGAAGGGGGTGAAGTTTCAATGGACAACATAATGTGAAAAGAGATTCCATCAATTGAAGCAGTTGTTAACCAGTGCTCTAATTCTGAGCATTGTGGATCCAAATGAAGATTTAGTGGTTTGTACAGATGCATGCAAATAAGGACTTGGTGGAGTCCTTATCCATAACAGATTTGTGATATGTTTTGAATCCAGAAAATTGAAAGAGCATGAAAGTCTCTATGCCACTCATGATTTAGAGTTGGAAACCGTAGTGCATGCCTTGAATAAGTGGAGACATTACCTCATGGGAAAGATGTTTGAGCTGAGGACAGACCATGATGGTCTGAAATACTTGTTTGATCAACCAAATTTGAATGTTAGCTAGAGCAGATGGTTGGAATTCCGCTGTGAGTATGAATTTGATATTAAACACATCAAAGGAAAGGAGAACAAAGTGGTTGATTCACTCAATAGGAGAGTGTATGAAATTCATGCTACAACCATCAACAGGTATCAAATTGATCTTAAAGGAAGAATTTTCGAGGCTGCAAAAGTAGATTTGTAGTACTAGGACTTGGTAAAAAAATTGCAACAAGGTAAAATGCAACAAAAGGTTGAAGATTATTAATTGGGAATTGATGGAATTCTCTTGTACATAAATAGAGTTTATGTACCCAATTCTTCGTAATTGAGGAGTACGATTTTAAAAGAGATGGATAATGTACCTTATCCGGGACACCCAAGATATTAGAAAATAGTTGCAGCAGTCAAGAGCCAATATTATTGGCTAGGCATGAAGAGGGAGATTGCTGAACACATTGCTAAATGCTTGGAGTTTCAAAGGTTCAAGGCTGAGCATAGGCACCCAGCTGGGTTGTTGCAGTCATTACCCATTCCTGAGTGGAAGTGGGAAGTGGTGACAATGGATTTCATCACCAAATTTCCCAGAACAAGCAAGCAACATGATGTTATCATGGTGGTGGTGGACAAGCTTACTAAAGCCCCCCATTTCATTCCTATGAAGGTTACTCACAAGGAAACCAATGTTGTTGATATCTATATGCGATAAGTAGCACACTTGCATGGCATACCCAAGACTATTGTGTCTGATAGAGACCCAAATTTTACCTCAAAGTTTTGGAAGGGGTTATTCAAAGGGTTCAGAACATATCTAAACTTCAGCACAACTTATCATCTTAAGTCTGATGTGAAAGTAGAGAGATTGAACCAAGTGATAAAGGATATGCTAAGGATGCATGTGATGGAAAAACCATCCAAATGGGAAGATTATCTACACTTGGTAGAATTTGCCTACAACAATGGGTACCAAGCATCACTGAAGACGAGCCCATTTGAGTCACTTTATACAAGAAAGTGAAACACACCAGTAAGTTGGGACAACCCAATTGATAGAGTAGTGATTGGACTAGAGTTTCTCAGAGAAATGGAAGAGAAAATGCTAAATATTAAGAAGAATTTAAAGGCTTCCCAGGATAGGCAGAAAAGCTATGCTGACAAGAATAGAACTCACAGGGAATTTAAAGTGGGTGATCATGTTTTCTTGAAGGTGAAAGCCAACATAAGTTACCTGAAGTTGGGAAACTATTCCAATTTGGAAGCCAGATATTATGGGCCGTTTGAAATCCTAGAGAGGATTAGACCAATATCTTATATGCTTTCATTACCTACATCTATGTCTATACATAATGTATTCCATGTATCATTGCTTAAGAAATATATACCTGATGCTAATCATGTTATTGATTGGAATGTGATTCAGGTGGAGCAAGAAAGCGCTTTTCAAGTGCATTTGGTACGCATTCTGGACTGGAAAATAAAACATCTCCAGAATCGAGCCATAGGGCTTGTAAATGTCCAATGGACCTCGTACAGTCCTGAGGACGAAACATGAGAGCATGAAGATGCTATGCAGGAAAAATACCTGCATATTTTTTAATCTTTTGAAAATCTTGATGATGTTATGTAAATGAGTTGCACTGAGGATAGTGAAAAAGTAAGAGGAGGGGATTGTAATACCCCAAGGCTGAGCCCCTGTTGAATTGTAATGATGTTTATAGGCTAGTGAGCTAAGTATTTATAAGCTAGTAGGATTATGTGTTTATTAGGTTGGAGAGCCTAGATGTTAAGGCCAAAGAGCCTATTTTTGTATATGTAATTATGAAAATTATTAATAAAATACATAGTTGCGTGTAGACCAACCACGAAGAAAGAGTTATGGGGGACTAGGCTCCACTAGGTAGGGAAAGGGATGAGGTTGAGAGGCTAGGATAAAGGGGCTAATCTCGAGGGCTTAAACCAAGGGAATATTATAATGTATTTACTTAAAATACTAAAGTTGGGAAATAAACCCAGTTATCCTAAGTTCCTTTGGGGAGAGAAACAAACTCCAAGTGGAGAGGAACGAGCTCTTGGAGAGCCAAGTGTCACCCAGGATGCATGCAAATTTATGTGGAAATTTCTACCATTGTGGGGTTCTCTCTCACCATTCTATCTCATCATTCTGATCAGTCTCACCATTGTCGTTCTCAACATTTTGACCATTTTTCTTGCCATATCTTGTCTAGTTCACGCACGCACTGAGAAGGCACACAACGAGAGCCATTTCCGCCATTTTTGAAACTTTGTCATGGTGAAACTCTATAATTTTTTTATCCATCCCTTGCCCTACCCTTTTTTTCTATTGTGGTTTGAAGAGGCAGGTTGTCAGGCCTGTGGTTGAAGAAGTAGGTTGTCAGGTTTGTGAGCAACTCTCTCCAGGTAAGAGAGATTGTTGAGGAAGTGATTTCTCCTGGAGGGAGTCCAGTAGTAGCTATGGAGCTCTGAGAATTCTTGATCTGACCTGTTGCTGAAACCCTAGAAGGAAGTGGAGCAATCGATGGACCGTGGAACAATGAAGGTGCATATTCCCGAGGTGGGACATGCATGTGGAGAATGAGGTTCTGTGAGCGATGGGCATAAATAGGCTCCTTGGAGGGAATCCTTCTTGTTGCATTGTGCAACTTCCCATAGCTTCATCCTAGCCTAGGATTCCTTTTCCCTGGGTGGAGTTTAGTCCCATCTCAGGTGTGATCCATTGTTGATAGCTTGGGGCAATGTGGTCTAAGGCTGGGAGGTTCTTGGAAGGTCTGCACACAGTCAATGTTCTTCTCATAAAAATATAATTACCAAATCTATGTTAATTGTACATGATATGTTTAAATATTGTGTTTAGGTACATGTCTGAATGCTATCAGAATTGCCTGTATATATTGCATGTATGTGTTTATTGTCGCTTCTGCATTTTTAGGGTCCTATAATCATAGGTGACTTGATTCTTCAACTATCTACTTGGCATTGCTCTCGTGATGAAGACACTTGGCTTGCTTGGATCAGTTGATTTTGCTTCTCCCTTCATATTCTTATGGTCTTTATCATTCATGGTCATTGTCATCATTTCATGAGTCATCAATTGAGTTAGTGGGTCATCATTAAATTCATAATCTCGTTTCCTCTATTTTCCCAAAGTTTACCCTATCCCTTTCCCCCTTATCAGAACAAGGTTTTCTGTCATGCAAACTGAAATCATGGAAACTTGGAGAAGCTTACGAGGAAGGAAACCAGAGACACCAAGCATTAGAGATAAAAAATAAGGAGGTGATTGGCATGATTTTTAGGGTTTTGTGGTCATCTATTGTACATAGGGACAATTTTGCTTCAAAATAAGTTTTAGACCAAATGAAGATGAATTTGAAAAAAGTGAAAGAAAATTTTGTCAATAATAAACAAAGGAACAAAAACCTCCTTCAGTTTATACACATGTATTATGATTCAAGATAAATTCCCAAAATACAATTGCTACAGGTGGGTTGTTGCACTTTTGGACAACTTTACCTCAAGTCAGTTTTTCAAGGGTTTGGAGCAAGGGTTTTCAATTCTTGATGACTCTATTGTGTAGTAGAAATCTCCATATTTCCAACCATACCAATTTCATCCCAAAAATACTCTATGAAAGCCTCCAAACACCCTTTTGAAATGATGCTACGTTTCTGTTGTATGGTCATTGCGTTTCTGTAGTTTTTAGTGACCAAATTCAAAATTGAAATGTGAACAAATGAGAAATTATTTTTGAAAATTGGTGGAGGTTTTTGTTCCAAACATACCAAAGAACCAAAAAACTCTCTCAATTTTGTAAAATTCCTTATGGTTAGAGAGATATTGCTACATCTTTGATCCTTATGTTTGCAGAAAACCCATAAAAAATGATAATTTCAGGCATGTACATAAATGCAGCGCCTTGGCACTATGCTTTTCCTCACAAGCTCCAAATGATAAAAAAAATATACTTTTGGAAATCCATTGAAGTTTAATTCACACAAATATACCTGGTTTGCAAAATGAAAGCCTATTTTTGGAGGAAAATGCAAAAAACAGGCTGAAAACTAGCTCTCTGCCACCTTTTTGAAGAGGTCACTGCACTTCTGGAGTGATGTTGGAAAATTTGAATTTTGGGCATCTTACAGAGGTATTTTTGCAGATTTCAAGATTAGGTGGTTTTCTAGATTGGACAGGATACATGTTCAAATCAAAAAATCAAGAAAACCAAGCTCATAAGGCCCTCAAAAGTCATAATCAACTCAACGATGTGCTTATATAATTTGGATGTTGCTCATCTTTGTAATTCCTGTGTTTTTGGAAAAACTCGCCAGCTTTGGAAATTCTGAAGTCAAACTTTGGTTGTTACCTATGTGCTTCGAAATGTAATGATGGTAAAGGAGTGTCATGGGCCAGGGATTAACTTTTCTATGTAAATTGTGGCATTTAATGTATTCAAAAAGTCAAAGATCTGTTGAGCTAAAAGAGGGGAAATCAGTTTCAACCTCCCTAGTCTTTGGGTATGGTTGAGATTTTATTGTGATTAGTTCCTAAACTGATGGATTCAACCCTTAGAGGTAGGATATGAGTTCCTTCTCTATTTTAAAAACACTATTGTAAGCCAAGAAGAGAGGTTGGACCTGAAGGGAAGGATGGTACATCTATTGTAAAGATCTTGAGGAGGTTGTAAGTGATCCATTTTGATGAATACAAAGACATTATGTTTCCAGATTACTGTTTCATAGTCATGTGGTGAAGTGATTCTTGATGTAACTTTTCTTCTCTGGTTTCATAGGTTGTTTCTTTCTTTATGTTTTATAAGAAGATTATACTTAGGATTTGTTTCAAACACCATGTTCTGGCTTAAAACAATATTCATGTTTTCTTCTGAAGTTTGAATGTAGAATTTAGGTAGAAATGCTCTGCATTTGAATTGAACCCTAATATGTTCTTCTTTTCCATCTCACAAACTACAAGGATCCACTAGCATGACTACCTTGACTTGTTACATATGATCTCAATTATTCCTTCATTTGATCACCTTAAACCTCGTTGACTCCATTTTGCCCAATGGCCCTCTTTTTTTGTCCCAACCAAACATTCAAAACAAAACCCTATACTCTCATAAATAGCTTAATATCCAACCCAAACAATGTTAAATCATACAGAGAGATCCCTCTCTGAGTCTTGGAGGGATAGATCCTTGACTCTAAGTGGTTTTGTGGTTACCTCTATCAATTTCTCCCTTGGCCTGAGAAACTATGGAGTGCTAACATAGTGGCGACCATACTGGGGAACCTTCCTCAGAAAGTGTATCAAGTTATAGATATGATTACTAATTGGGGATAGTGATCAGACACAATAAGGCTGAATCATCCACCTGGCGACTCCAATCAACTCCAGATCAGTTCCAATTCAAATACTCCACTGGAGGAAGAACCTGAAACATGACCATATCATCTGAAAAGATCAGGTATTTAAGATGGAAGTCTATCTAAGATATGATAGGTTTTATTTTTAATTATTTCTTCCCTTCTCATGATCCTGATCTAGATCATACTACCAAAATTTATGAAGAGCATGTTCAACCTGATGAGCCTCAAGAGGTTAATCCTAGTGTTACGATCCCTGTACATACTCCTACACCTGTAAAAATCAGATATATATACAAGACTCTTGTATTACCTCCCATACTCCATGATTTCCCTGCCAATTACTTCCAATATATTCCCAGATTTGACGGAGAATATGGCTACATCAATGCTGAAAAACACATTCAAGGTTTTGAAAATTATCTTGACCTTTTTGAGGTGGAAAAAAGTGATGTTAGTATTAGGCTTTTTGCTTTATCCTTGCAAAGTAAAGATAAGAAATGGTATAAATATTTTCCATCTGCAAGCATTAGTGATCTCAATCAGTTTGTGAAATTTTTCTTGGATCAATGGGTGATCAAGAGGAATCCCTTCCTCATTTTGGAAGAATATAATCACTTGAAAAGACAACCAGGAGAAACAGTGCAAAAATTTTCAGCCAGATTCAATCAAGTTTACAATTCCATGCCTCCTGATATAAGACCACCTCCTGGGTTATCTCTCTTACACTACCCAGATGCCTTTGATCTAGAGATGACATTTCAATTGAGGGAAAGAAACACGACAACACTCAAAGAAATGCAAGATAGTGAAATAAGTGTGGAAGCCCATTTGTTGATCAAAATGTCAAATTTGGAGGCAGAAGACAGAAAGAACAAAGAAAAGGAGAATCTGACATCCATAGAGGTGAAGATAGACATTCTAGCAAGCACCATTGAAGAAATGTTGCACAGGATTAGAATAAGAGAAAAACTTGATGTTCAAAGACATCATGTTCCATTGATTACATAGAAAGAAAGGGTCATTGTTCCCAAACAATTTTCAAATCACCCTTGGTATCATGGATTGGAAAATGATTATTTCATGTATTCAATTCACAATTTGGTCAAAGATGAGACTCAAAATCAACTTGCAAAGGAACAACCAGCTGATACGATGTGCATGTTTGATGACATTTCTTTCATGGATGATCTTCCCAAGTATGATAAATATGATGATGATGATGACACCAAGGTTGACTCTTCAAATCAATCAGCAGCATGTTGTTTGGAGGAGGAAGCTCAGTTACAGATCAAATATGACAATCAACCTTTGTAGAACAATCATGACAACAATGAGGAAAATGCAACAAATCTCAGAGTAAGTGAAAGATCTATGCCTTTATGTTTCTCTTCATTTCAAATTTTGAAAGAAAATTATAAACAATTTGTTGATAGTAAAGATAAAGAATGTTCTAATGAATCAGTTAAGGATGTCATTGATGACATGGAAGCTGTTTTAGATCCAGAATTACAACCACTAAGTTCCCTTGACTTTCAAATTCCAGATGAAAGTTCAGAGACCGAAACAAAATTTGAATCAATGGAATATAACTCTGTACCATTAGTCTTTAATTCATTTCAAATTTTGAAGGAAACTCTTGAGCAAATGCTGAAGGATAAATACATACAAAGTCAAGAAATTTCATTTGAATCAATGCAACAATCGTGTCAGTCTCTTCAGGATCCAATAACTGATTTATTGGATGACCTATGTTGTCAAGATCATGTTTCATGTGCCAATTATGGACTTGAAATAATTTACGATATAGACATGGTTAGACAGTCATTTTCATCGTTTGATTCAATAGCAACTTCTTCTCAAAATTCATTAGAAAATCTACAGAAAAATCACAATTTGCACAATGATACAAATGACATATGTGTATTATCAGGTCATGGTCTTAAAATGGATAAGTTTGAATATTAGGAGATAAGTCATGTTTATCATGATCCTATAGTTGTCTATATGAAGGAGTTGTTCTTTTTATAATGCTCATTGATACCTAAAGTTTTTGTGATTGTCCACAGTCCCAAGGCTTTGTGTTGTGAAGATCAGTTTGGAAATCAGTCTATGTTGCCCATGCATATTCTATTTCTGATACTATTTAAAAATAGTGAAAGAGAAGAGTTATTAGAGCAGTTGCTTGATTGGTTGCACTGGCATTATTGTATCATTTAGAATAGAAAAAATATTAGAAGTGTAGGGTAGGTATCAGTTTGAATAAGCTCATTCATTTGAGAATCTTTTTCAGTAGTGTGTTGTAACATACCTGTTTCCCCCAGATTGTAATTAATCATAAAATAGGATTACAATGCTAAGGCATGTGGATGGTGTAAATGTATTATTGTTAAATTGCCCATAACTAACTGATGGGGGGTGAAGCCTTGAAGTAAGAGCCATGCTATCTCTAGAGGAAGGAAATTAGTTAATGAAGAAAGGACCAATAGTTGAATCATCAACCACCTCCATGAATGGAAGCATGGTATAGCTGCAGAAAGTTATCCCAAAGTACCATAGAGACCTGCAGACCTGAGCTTCCTTCTGACAGAAGGAACAAGACATGTCAGAAACCTTCCAAAGGAGGGAAGGTAATATACATACAGACACACATCAAGAGGAGAGACACCAGACGAGAGCACAAGCTCGTAAGGGAGACGTGTGAACCCAAAGGAAGTGTCGAGAACATGGCATGAAGGACCCAAACACGAGCTTGATGTTGAGGAAGCATATGATAAACCTCGCAGGGTCGCTCTGACAGAGAGATTTTCTCTGAGAGATGGTGTAAATTCCTTAGTGATATCATGGCTTGGCACGGGGGTGGCTAGAGTGCTAAGAATGAATGCCTCTTAGCCTATGTTTGGGTGGAAAGGTGCACACCCACAGTCAGTTGGTTGGATGTAACTTGTAATAGATAAGTATTCTCATACCCTATGAAATTTAGCTGTAATTATGTAATGAAATGGGATATACTGTGAATGACCCAGGGATGTGTATGTTTGCTTAATGGTTATACTATATCTCTTTATTATTGTTTAAATTGTGTATTTAAGCAAGTATGGATTGGACATGTTTTGTATTCATAAATGCTTGCGCCCTGTGGTGTCTTAAGCTAGATCCACGAACTGTGAGTTTGTCGACCTTGGGAACAGTTTCATGTATGCATGTCGACACTCCTAGTTGTTTTGAGTCCCTTGGAGGAGGGAGTCTGTTAAATCTCAGGAGAGATAGTGCACGTATGCACAGGCTCTCTATGAGGCAGGCAGAGACTGAGAACCAATTAAGTTCTAGAGTTGAGGAATGAGCGTAAGGGGTGTGCGGAAGGATTCTTCCAAGCATTAAGTTCAATAGAAAGAGCGCAAAGATCTTAAGCCTTTCAGAGCTAACAAAGCTCAGGAAGAGTAGCGAGGATGAAGTATCGAAAGGGAAGGTTCCCTTGTTTGGAAGACAAATGGACGAAATCTGTTCGAAAGAAGCCACGGTCTGTTGTGACAGTTGGATATGGGAAAGAGCATGGGAGTTAACCCTTGGAGTCATTTGGACTTCGTGAGTTTGGTGAACTAAGAAAGTTCTTCGTAAGGGAGTTAAAATCCCCGAAGTCTTGAAGTACTAAAGTTAATTCTGAGCCTTAGATCTGAGGATGCTCGGGCACCGTCCTGACCGTCAGATCTAGGAGGTAAACGATAGTTAAGTTACCCAAACTACAGATGACTTAAGAATATAACAACGAATATGGTTATGAGCCGTTTAAAGGGAGGAGAGGCCATCCCGGTCGTCAGATCAATTCAAATACTCACTGGAGTTACCGAATCAAACACCAACCTCTTGATTTAATCGATGGTTGGGAATCATTATGGAGTGCGAAGGTGAAATTAACAAACCTACTAGTTCACGGCCCACAATCAACCCACATCATTGATCTCATGGGGAATGGAAGATCAACGACTAGGATTAGATTAGAGTCGAGCGAGAACTTCCCTGATGGTAGAGGTTGAACCCTGCAATCACTGTGAATCATCAATCTATGAATGGAGATATAGGGTGGGGAATCATTACGGAGTGCAAAAGTGAAGGTAGCGGATGTGCTAATTTGCGGCCCACAATTCACCAACGTCGTTGATCTCATCGGGCAAGAAGAACGATTCCGGTTAGACCAAGTTGGGCGAGCACTTTCTAGATTGTGGAGGTTGAACTCTCTGATAAAGAGCACGCATGTTGGGGCCCCGCAATTACTGTGAACCGTTTATCATCATTGACCTTCGATCTAAGTTTGATGAGATCTCTGAAATGCAATGAGTGCATGGGAAATCAAAATCTTAAAGGAGATCAATCTCAAAAGAGATAAGCGCTTTTCAGAAGCGTAGATGAAGTCTAAGAGACAGACCCGTAGGAGGGGCAAGGGTCGAGGCCTTTGAACCCTTAGAAAATATTCTAAGTCAGAAGAGATCAGAAGCTCAGGAGGAGGAGCAACAATGGCCATTGGATCACAATGTCGAGGATCGACAGTCGTCTGATCTAAGCAAGGTGCACAAAACTTATCACTTTGCACACACAGGAGAAGATAACTTACCAAAGTTCTGAAGTCCCAAAGTAATTTTGGGATCGTCCATCCTCAAGGAGGACAGGTGATGTAAGATCCATAACTATGGAAGTTCATGGATCGGGAGGAGGTGAAATAGCTAAATTAAATCTCAATCGTCCGATCATACGAAGTAGATTCCATTCGTCATATCACCCAAAGTAAATCTCAAGCATCGGATTGTCTGAGGATAATTTGGATTGTTTGATCCAGAAGAGACATGGAGTAGATATGTGGATTTCAGGTAAAGTCCTGAAGTAATTCATATCTGTCATATCTAGAGGGACACGTGACGATGAACCGTAGACTTCGAATAAATCACCTCGAGAGTTGAAACTCCTGAAGCCCAAAACGTCGAAGCGTCAAAATGTCGAAGAGTCGAAGCGCCAAAGAAATGAAGCGCCAAAGGGCCGAAGTAGATCTAGACCATTAGATCTAGAGGATAGGTGGCGTGAATCTATGGATTTCGAGCAAAGGCCCAAAGTAAACGTCGACCACTGGATCATCTGAAGTAGATCTAAACTGTCAGATCCAGAGAATAGGTGGTGTGAATCTATGGATTTCGAGCAAAGGCCTGAAGTAAACGTCGACCATCAGATCATTCGAAGTATATCTGAACCATCCGATCTGGAGAATAGGTGGCGTGAATCTATGGATTATGGGTAAAGACCCAAACTAAACATTGACTGTCAGATCGTCTGAAGTAGATCTGAACCGTCAGATCTGGAGAACACGTGGCATGAATCTGTGGACTTCGGGTAAAGACCCGAAGCAATCCTCGATCGTCAGATCCAGAGGACAGGTGGCACAAATATATGGACTTTGGGTAAAGACTTGAAGTAATCCTTGATCGTCAAATCAAGTGGACACGCGTCAGTGGATTATAGCCTTCGGATAAAAAACATTGGGAAAAAGGGTGAAGTTTGAGATTTGAAATCTCAGAAGTCCGGAGACCCGAAGGAGATCTCGACCGTTGATTGAGAAGAGGGCCACAAGACCATTGATCTAGTTGAAAGGTCAAACACCCGAAGTATAAGCATGGTCATTTATTTAGGAGGACAGGTGTCCGCAAATCATCAACTCCAGAAGATTGATGTATGGAGGAAAGTAGGGTTTAAGATTTGAAAAGTCTGAAGTCTGGAATCACGAAGGAGATCACATCCATTGATTTAGGAGGGGCATATTTGGTCCATGGATTTGAAAAGGTATGATCTGAACCGTTAGTTCAAACAGTACAGTCAAGATTGGGAGATCGACGGTCCTGTAGCATTGCAGGGATCAGAGATGCGCGAACTTTAAAAAGTTGAGGGTAGGCCGCAATCCAAACCACGGTTTTGAAGAAAGGACACATGGAAGCTCGAGGAGAATTACGGGCTGAAAGGTATTTTGGTTTCAAACCACATTTGGCCATGCCCTCAATTGTTTTTTTGCGTGAGGTTATCGCCCAAGGTCACCTCGAGGAGGGGATTATCAGAAAAGGGGCTAGTGACCAAACTCAGATATTACCCAAGTGTGAAGGGAAGGTCATGGGTACCATTAGACCTACACCCAGAAGTCGAAAGGGTCTGCATTTAATTACAGAATGAGACCATCAGGGTCTCAGAGATTTGTTTGGCTTCAAAATTGGAGATCCTTTACCGGGAGGTTGGACTGGTTCCCCAACTTTCCAAACCAGAAACCATGAATAAAGAATATATCCTTTAAGAAAAGAGAAATTTTTTATGCCCTGTTGTGGGTGTGTTACATGTGTGGTTTCCAGTAGAGTTTGCAGGTGATAGTGTATGGTTCAATGTTCAGTTTAATTTGATCCAGTTTGAATATTGTAGCTACAATGAATCTATGGCCCAATGGATAAGGCATTGGTCTACATTTTTAGAGTTCTATGGTTCTTTTCACCTCTTGAAAGAGATTCCATCCCCAGGTGGAGCCTATGTTAGGGTCCTATAATCATAGGTGACTTGATTGTTCAACTATCTATTTGGAATTTCTCTCGTGATGAAGACACCTAGCTTGCTTGGATCAGTTTATTTTGCTTCTCCCTCCATCTTCTTATGGTATTTATCATTCATGGTCATTTTCATCATGTTATGAATCATCGATTGAGTTAGTGGGTCATCATTAAATTCATAATCTTGTTTCCTCTGTTTTCCCAAGGTTTACCCTATCCCTTTCCCCCTTATCAGAACAAGGTTTTATATCATACAAACTGAAATCATGGAAACTTGGATAAGCTCATGAGGAAGGAAACCAGAGACACCAAGCATCAGAGATAAAAAAATAAGGAGGTGATTGGCATGCTTTTTAGGGTTTTGTGGTCATTTTTTGTACATAGGGACAATTTTGCTTCAAAATAAGTTTTTGACCAAATGAAGATGAATTTGACATACGTGAAAGAATTTTTTGTCAATAATAAAAAAAGGAACAATAGCCTCCTTCAGTTTATACATAGGTATTATTAATCAAGAGAAATTCTCAAAATACAGTTGCTACAGGTGGGTTGCTGCACTTTTGGACAACTTTACTTTAAGTCAGTTTTTCAGGAGTTTGGAGCAAGGTTTTTCAATTATTGATTACTCTATTGTGTAATATACATCTCCATATTTCCAACCATACCAATTTAATCCCAAAAATCCTCTAGGAGAGCCTCCAAACACCCTTTTGAAATGGAGCTACGTTTCTGTTGTATGGTCGTTCCGCTTCTGCAGGTTTTAGTGACCAAATTCAAAATTCAAATGTGAACAAACGAGAAATTATTTTTGAAAAATGGAGGGTGTTTTTCAAACCATATCAAATAACATAAACCTCTCTCAGTTTTGTAAAATTTCTTATGGTTAGAGAGATATTGCTACATATTTGAGCCTTATTTTTGCAGAAAACCCAGAAAAATTGATAATTTCGGGCATGTACAGAAACATAGTGCCTTGGCGCTGCGATTTTCCTCACAAGATCCAAATGAAAAAAAGTTTATATTTTTGGAAAGGAATTGAAGTTTAATTCACATAAATATACCTGGTTTGCAAAATGAAAGCCTAGTTTTGGAGGAAAATGCAAAAAACAGGCTGAAAACTAGCTCTTTGCCACCTTTCTGAAGAGGTCGCTACGCTTCTGGAGCGATATTTGAAAATTTGAATTTTGGGAATCTTACAGAGGTATTTTTGCAGATTTAAATATTTGGTGTTTTTATAAATTGGACATGCTACACGTTCAAATAAAAAATTCAGGAAAACCAAGCTCAGAAGGTCCTCAAAAGTCATCATCAACTGGACGTTGTGCTTCTGTAATTTGGACATTGGTCATCTGTGTAATTCCTGCGTTTTTGGAAAAAACTCACCAGTTTTGGAAATTTTGAAGTCAAACTTTGGTCGTTACCTATGTAATTTGAAATGTGATTATGTTAAATGAGTTTCATGGGCCAGGGATTAACTTTTCTATGTAAATGGTGTCATTTAATGTATTCAAAAAGTCAAATATCTATTGAGCTAAAAGAGGGGAAATATGTTTCAACCTCTCTAGTCTTTGGGTATGGTTGAGATTTTCTTGTGATTAGTTCCTAAACTGATGGATTTGACCCTTAGAGGTAGGATCTTAGTTCCTTCTCTATTTTAAAAACACTATTGTAAGCCAAGAAGAGAGGTTGGACCTAAAGGGAAGGATGGTACATCTATTGTAAATATCTTGAGGAGGCTGTAAGTGATCCATTTTGATGAATACAAAGACATTATGTTTCCAGATTCCCGTGTCATAGTCATGTGGTGAATTTCTTATTGATGTAACTTGTTCTTCTCTTATTTTACATGTTGTTTCTTTATTTATTGTTTATAAGAAGATTATGCTTAGGATTTGTTTCAAATACCCTGTTCTGGCTTAAAACAATATTCATGTTTTCTTCTGAAGTTTGAATGTAGAATTCAGGTAGCAATGATCTACATTTGAATTGAACCCTAATATGTTCTTCTTTTCCATCTCAAAAACTACAAGGATCCATTGAAATGACTACCTTTCCTTGTTACATATGATTTCAGTTATTCCTTCATTTGATCACCTTAAACCTTGTTGAATCCATTTTGCCCAATGGCCCTCTTTTGTTGTCCCAACCAAAAATTCAAAAGAAAACCCTATACTCTCATAAATAGCCTAATATCCAACCCAAACAAAGTTAAATCATACAGAGAGATCCCTCTCTGAGTCTTGGAGGGATAGATCCTTGACTCAAAGTATTTTTGTGGTTACCTCTGTCAATTTCTCCCTCAACCTGAGAAATTACAGAGTGCTAACATGCATGAATATGTGTATGAACAAAATGTTTATCTCTGTTTAAATTTGCATTAGATATATATGTATATCAAAGCTTGATAGTTCATGTGGCATGACCGGCCTAGGTGGATGGGTATGATACAATCTGTTTTTAGAATAGTTTGGTTTTGAGTTGGTGGCATTTTCCATGGCAAGGGTGTCTGGGGGACGTTATAGATCTCAATTTGGTTATAACCCAAAAAAACATCCACAAATGAAAATATTTCACTTCCCGCGCACTCTTCTAAAATATGATCAGTACATGGCATTGGGAAGTTGTATTTCAGACAAGATTTGTTCAAGTCCCGAAAATCCATACATACATGAATCCCGTCTTCTTCTTATCAACTGGGACTGGGTTGGAAACCCATTCAGTCAAAGGAACTGGATAGATGAAGTGACTTTGAGAAACTTCTCTACCTTGACTTTGATCGTTTCTTCCTCCCTAGGATTTACTGGTCGCAACTTTTGTCAAACTGGTTTGACATTCTCATAAGTTTGAATATCGTGTTGAACTATCTGAGGATCTACGTGGGGGATCTCCTCGTACGACCAAGAAAACACATCTCAAAACTCGTTAAAGAGTGTCATATACTGATAAATGTCCTCTTGAGATCACTCCTCTCTAATGAATACATTTTCAACGACGTCGGGGTTCTTAGAAATGTTAATCATGACAGTTTCTGATATATTCACCATGTTCCCCTCGGTGTAGACATTGTTTCCAACCAAGGGTTTTATTGTCCTACCAACACTCCTACTCACAAATGACTTAAATTTTCCATTTTCCATATGACTGATCTATAAGAGGAAATATGATATGTGATGCATATCCTCCCATGACCTTTCGACTCTAGTCATTGCCTCAATGATAGCTTCATCTAAGGGAAAGACAATGTCAAGATAGTCCTAGGAATTTGAATAATTTTGAGCCCAAATAGGCTCAAGAAAAATATCATCCTCTTATGTCAATGAAGGAGTTTGATCTGGGTCTACAATGTCATGTTGAATAGCTATGTAAGTGACCTTAGCTGCAGACAAAGGTACGACCATCCTGGTGTAAATGTGGTGTTCACCCACATCACACAACGAAGGTAGTGTCCACGGATCATATAGATATGATGTTGTAAATGAAGTGACTCTCTAAGAGAAAGCGAGTGGACTCGACTTTTGATAGTCAGTCAGGGTGGAACGTATATACAAAATTGACACGAAAAAATCAAAATATCTCATGAGAGAAGGATACATCCCACAACCCATACTATCAGTTTCCATTTGAGAGTTTTCGATCCATGGAACTGTGGATCCTAGGTTAGTCGTGGTCTCGAAAAGGTTGGAAGTCACCTGGTCAATGGTTACAATTCTTCCCTCATGGGGAAATCATATAATGCAAAACATCGACGAGACAACTGTTGTCATGGCGTAAGACCAACTCCTCTTGAGCAACAAGTTATAGTAAAGAGACACATCGACTACTTCAACCTATACACAGATTGATTTTCCTCCTAACCTGATTGGACAAGAATAAATAAGACCATGGGTTTGGAATGATTGTCCATCGAAATCCATCAAGAGAGTCAGGGAAGGGGTAAGCTCTAGAGAACTAATAGCTTGCCAACGAGACAAGGACATTACACACGTCAAATCTGATTCATTAACAATGGTCCTCTTGATCAGATGATTATTAGAAATGACATTGATCTAGAATGCCACATGATAGGGAAGATGAGTTTTGACATCAGTAGCATCGAACTTCATCACAAGTTGACTAGCAAAATCAATGACAATTATTGCAGACAACAACATGATGCGCTATGCAAGGAAAATTTGGATTACTTACAAAGTAGAAATTGCCCATGATGTTTGAGCCAAGTCTTCAACAATATAGTAGTTGGGGGTGACTCTCGCATTAGGGTTGTGCATTTTCCATTTATATACACCCTTGGGTATGCATGCCACTATCTCTTTCTCAGTTTTCTCTATGTGTAGAGGTGCTTGATATTCTGAAGCCTTTTTTCTTTGTCTATCGACTTTGGGTTATTATAATCATGATTTCTAGTCAACAAGTCAATGGTCCCTAGCTTCTTATGACTGATCATACTCACGACTTTTTAATATCCGTCTGTCTGGGGTGCACTTGACGTGCCCCCTTGCTGGTTGAGGTTGAAAAAACCACCCCACAAGTTCTGCCCTTGTGGGAAAGGGTTGTTCAACACAAGAAGTTGTTGTTGTTGTTGTTTTTGTTTCAACTTCATAAGGCACTGGGATTCTTCAATTTTTGGGCATTGATGTGTAAGATGATCATCACCAAAAATTGGTGCACACCCCTTCCTTCTCCCCTCTGGGTTGCACGACCTCCCGGACTCAGATCTTCAAAATCTTGGAGCTGAATTGGTTCTTCGGGACTTCAATAGACCCTGAACAATGAATACCCACATACGTCCCCTTGATGTCACCTACATGCTCAAAATATTTGCATCTTCGTTGTCCGATGCTTGACAACACCGATTCGTGACCACTAGTCTCGTGCTGGACTCTTTCTCCTACGTGACCATGGTTTATAACCTCGGGTGAATCCCTTTGCCACTTTGGGCTTTGATGATATTCCAACCTCCTCCTCTGTTTCCCTCTGAAACACCTTTTCCCGAATTCGCGGATCTCTGCCATGTGTCTCCCTGGATCTGAAGATCCATCTGTACTTCAGGTTTCACGACTTCGCAAATATTTCAATCACTCCACACTTACTTCCTCTGGACATCTAACTCCTGGATTCTCTAATCCGCTGCCACATGTCTCCTTGCAGCCAACAATTAAGATTCACCTCACGACTTCACGATTTCGATGATCCCACCTCTCAACACCTCGAAATGATCCAAAATTCGAAGTGCCGAAACACCTCGCAGCTAGCCTTCATGCAACGTTTCCTAGATCTAGTGATCTAGAACGATCCCAATCCCTTCTGGATGGATCTCGCTTTATTGATTCTGGGAAACCTCAAAGGACTCCTCCTTTTGAATATTTCTCGCCACTCTCCCTCTTGATCTTGTCCTTCCTCAAACTTTTGATTTCTTAGAGTGATCCCTTTGATGCTTAGTCAAACCTCAGCTTGTGCATGCATTGCAACAGGTCCTCCTCCACAACTTGGCTCTCTATGGGTGGTTCTCGCTACTCCTCTAAAATTTTGAGTCAAAATACTCTGTCACGCACTCCTTGCTGACAAACTTCCTTCAAGCTATCTATCCAGAGCTTCCTGAGTCAAAATAGACTATGTCACACATGCCTTATGGACACTATGCACTCCTTGCACACATATAAGTTTCACGTTATCTCTTTTGAGATTATGAGTCGAAATAGACTCTGTCAATGCACTCCTTCCAGACACTATGCACACGTGTACTTGCTCATAGAAGAGAAACAATAGAAGCTTATTTAAATATTCATACATTCATACATTCAACCATGTAAATTCATGCATAAACACATGAACAAGAAATAACAGAGAACTTCAAATAAACAGAAAGTCTACCATTCATTCATTCATATAGACACAACAACACCACACATTTGGGACAATGCTCCTCTGTTATATTCATTCAACTGAAACATACATGTGTTCATAAATTGCTTCTTGGTAGCTCTCAACTCTCAACTACAATGGCCACAACTCTCAATAACTAGAGTGCCAACAACAATAATTTTCAGCAGCCTCTTCTGGGCAACAATACAAAAATTTATACAAGAGGGCTCTTCCATCTCTTCCCTCCAACTACTTTAAAGCTATCCTATCAAATTAAAAGCTATCAACTAAGAATTTATTACAATAAATATTTGTGACGGACAAATAAGATCGAATACAACGAATATGTACTGCACTCAGTTTCATTAAAAGAAAATACATTCTTTGATGTCCTCATGAGATCATCCAACTCCATAGCATTAAAGATGTTCTTTAATTACAACTCCTTCAAAATATTTGTGTGATACGCCTTCTTCAAAATTTAAAATTATTCAAAATGTGCACTAGTGCACCCAACAATCCTCCGCTCATGCTTTTTTGATGATGCTCCTACATCATACTCCTATGGCTGAAAAATTCATGGACTCCTATCCATGAGCTCATACACTGAACTTCCATGATTTTGGATGTTCGCTTCACTTACCCAATTGGCATCTTCTATTGGGTGTCCTTTCCACTTTACCAAATACTCAAAATATGTGTTCCTTCTGGTATTCTTACCAATTCGTCGATCTACGATTTGCTCCATCTGTGGCTTTTCTGCTACATGCATCTACTCTTTCCATTGGATCTCCTTTTGATCTTTGGGTCCTCTAATTTCATATTCCCTATAGGGATATAGGTCTGCAATGTTGAATATGGGCAATATACCCACATCTTCTGGCAGCTCTATTTCATAAGCATTGTCACCAAATTTTCTTAGGATTTTGCACGGTCCTATCTTCTTCAACTTTAGTTTATTATATGTTCCCCTTGGGAACCTATCCTTCCTAAGATGTGCTGGAACTTGATCTCCAACTTCAAATTGAATTTTCCTCCTATTTTGATCAGCTCTGTGTTTATATTCATTGTTGCTCCTCTGCAACTGCTCTTTGATCTGATCATGAAGCTTCTACATTTCTGCAGCGAAGTCTTCGGATCCAACGCTTATAAATTCACTCTACTCCAGATCTCTTAACTCTAACACTCCCCTCAGATTCATTCCATATACTATCTGAAATGGAATCTTTTCGGTACTTCTGTTCACCGATTCATTGTATGCAAACTCTACTTGTGCTAGAATCTAATCCCACTGCCTATGATGTTCAGTGACCAAACTCCTCAAAAAATCTCCTAAAATTCAGTTCACCACCTCAGTCTGTCCATTCGTTTGAAGGTGATATGGAAAACTAAAGGATAGTTCCATTCCCATCTTCTTCCACAATGTTCTCCAGAATTGACAAACAAATTTGGTATCCCTTTCTGAAACAATACTCGTGGGTAATCCATGAAGTCTTACAAATTCCTTGAAAAACAAGTTGGCAATGTGCATTGCATCATTGGTTTTCTAGCATGGGATAAAGTGTGCCATATTTGAAAATCTGTCAACTATCACAAATATGGAATCACTTCCTCTCTGTGTTCTTGGCAATCCCAACATGAAATCCATGCTTATTGCATCCCAAGGCCTCTCTGGAATAGGCAATGGTTGATACAACCCAATATTCTTCTTCTTCCCCTTTGCATACTGGAAAATATTACATCTGATCACAAATATTTTCACGTCTTCTCTCATACCTGGCCAATAATACGAACTGGTCAACTGTGAAAACATTTTGTCATGGCTGAAATTTCCGGCTAGACCTCCACTATGATTTTCCTTCAACAAATGCTCCCTCATCGAACAATTTGGTATGCACAATTGGCACCCTTTGAACAACAACCCATCCTGATACAGATATTCGTCCCACTGGCTTCTGTCTCTAGGCACATGATTCACACATGCTTCATATGCCTCTTTGAAATCTGGATCATCATGATACGTTTCCTTAAGGTGTTCAAACCCCAAGGTCTTCACTTGAAATTCCTGCAGAATTAGACATCTCTTTCTCAATACATCAACAAACTTGTTAGCATTACCAAAAACATGTTTAATGACAAAAGTTAAATTTTTCATAAACTCTATACACTTGGCATGTCTCTGGTTTAACTTCTCTTGTCTGGTTATGAATTGTAAAGCCCGATTATCGCTATACAAAACAAACTCTTTTAGAACGAGATAGTGCCTCCATTTCTTCAAGGCTTAAATTATGGCATAGAACTCTTTATCATAGTTGGAGTACTTCCTCTTAGTATCATTCAACTTCTCACTGAAATATGCAACAACCCTATTATCTTGGCTCAATATCGCTCCAATTGCAACTCCACTCACGTCACATCTCACCTGAAATGTCTTCTCAAAATATGGAAAAACCATAATCAATTGTTCTGTTATCTTTTCCTTCAATATATTCAAGCTCTTCTCAACCTCTTCTATCCATTTGAAAGACTTATGTCTTTTCTTCACGGTATCCATCATTTTTGCACCGATTTCACTGAAATTTCTGATGAAATTCTGATAGAAACTTGCTAATCCATGAAATCTTCTCCCTCAAATATACTCCTTGGTGACTACCATTCTCTGATTTCTTTCACCTTTTCAGGATCCATCTTCAATTCATTAGAAGAGATAAAAAAACCCAAATAAATGAGTTTTATCTTCATAAAAGAGGATTTCTTTAAATTTATCAGCATCTTCTCCTACTGCAACCTCCTCATCACTAATTTTAAGTGCCTCAGATGCTCTTCTTGAGTTTTACTGAAGACTAATATATCATCTAGATATACGATCACAAACTTGCCAATAATATATTTCAACACTTCATTCATCAATCTCATAAAAGTACTCGGGGCATTCGTTAAGACAAACGACATAACAAGCCATTCATATAATCCCTCATTTGTCTTGAAGGTTGTTTTCCACTCATCACCTTCTCTCATCCTTATCTGGTGATATCCACTTTTCAAATCTATATTTGAAAAATAGTTCACTCCACTTAAACAATCCATTAATTCATCCATCCTTGACAATGGAAATTTGTGATCTTGTTTATGGCCCTTGAGTCTGTACACATTCTCCATCCTCCATCCTTCTTCAAACTCAACATAGTTGGTACTGCATATGGACTCAAGCTTTCTCTGACCAAAATGATTTCTAACAAATCCTGAACTTTTCTTTTTACCTCCTCCTTCTCTTGAGGCATCAATATGTATGATGCTTTATTCAGCAGGCTTTCTCCTATATCAATTCAATGTTATGACTAATACTTCTGATAGGTGGCAATGAGCTTGGAAACTCATCCACTACTATGTCAACAAAATTTTCCAACAACTCCTAAATTTCCTCAAGAAGATCTTCCATAGAAGTACTTGTAAGGATAACTTTTGTCTTCCTCACTACAACAAACTGCATCTCATGTTCCTTCTTAACTTCACTCAGGATTTCCTTCCCACTCATGAGAAGTATACTCCTCTTGGCTTCTTCCTTTACCTTCTTCTCTTCAATTGGCAGCAACATGTGTGTCCTACCATTCTTCTCCAAGGTATAAGTATTTCTCCTCCCATCGTGAATGAAATTCTTGTCGTACTTCCATGGTCTTCCCAACAAAACATGACATACATCCATGGGAATCACATCACATAGAATTTCATCTCTATATCCTCCTATTTTAAATTCAACCAGGCATTGTTTAGTTATTGTTATCTGATGACCTTTCTGCAACCATGATACCTTATACAATGTCGAATGTGTAGTCGTCTCCAACTCCAATTTCTCCACCATCTCTGTGGATAGTAAGTTATCGGTGCTCCCAAAGTCAATTATCACCATGCAAACTTTGTCTTTAGTCTTGCAAGCTATCCTGAACAAATTGTTCCTCTGTACTAGATTTTCAACCTCTGGATTTGGTTTCAAGAGACCTTTCTTCATCATCAAATATCTCCCATCTTTTGCGCCTTCTACCTCTACATCTCACTTCTATGCTTCCAAAATGTGAGCTTCACCTCCTTATTTATTTCTCTTGGGGCATTCCCAAGACACGTGTCCTACCTTTCCACAGGCATAACACTTTACTTCTCCTCCTCTGCCTCTTCCTCTTCCTCTAGGAAAAGAGTTTCTACCACCACTCTATCTTCCTCAGGAACTTCCTCCTCTCTTAGAGTGACTATGTGGTTTCTTCGCCTCACCTTTGAGATTCTACGTCTTGTCATGGGAAAATCCTTTACCTCTGTTTAAGCTTCTATCTTTGTTTTATTGACTCTGCTTCCTGGTCAAATTCTCCTCTACTTTCAACACAATCTAGTATGCATCCTCTACTGTCCTTACTTTCATCATGTTGATTTCGTCCTGGATTTCATATCTCATCCCGTTGATGTATCTGGAAACTTTTTCCTCATCTCTCACTCTTTGTCCAACCCTGATGTTCATCTTGTAGAACTCCTATGTGTACTCCTTGACTGCCATTCCTTTCTACCTCAAGTTCTGCAATCTCTTGAACATATTTATCTGGTAGTCCTTGGGTATGAATTTATCCTTTATATTGACTACCATTCGATCCCAACTCTTGATATTTTGTTTTCCCTTACTTCTCCTATCATCCTACAGTTCATCCCACCATAGTATTGCATGTCCTTTCAACCTAGTGACAACATGTTTCACCCTTTTTTTCTCATCGACATCTTCATATTCGAAATACTTGTCCATTTCTCGCATCCAATCAAGCAATTATTCAACATCCAAATTACCTTCATACATTGGGATGTTTATCTTTACTCTAGCTCCCAACTTGAAAACCACTTTTAGCAATCGCTCTTCCACAACATTCTTTGTTATAGCTTCTTCAAATTCTACTTCTTCATTCTCTACATCGTTGACATCTCTAGCATCAGGTTCTCTCCTTTGTGCCATTGCGATGGAATCCGACCTTGTTCACAATTCTCTCATCTCCCTTTCCATAGCTCTATTTTCTATGGGTGGATCCACACGTCTCCTTGGAGGCATTGTGTTGATGTATCTGATACCACTCTATGATACCAGCCTACTTCTCTATCTCCTTTGCCTACATAAATCAATTTTGTGTCTTCTCTAATACCACTTGGTGCACACCCCTCCCTTCTCCCCTCGGGGCTGTGCAACCTCTCGGTCTAGGATATTCAAACTCCTGGAATCGAATCGGTTCTTTGGGCCTTCAACAAAACCTGAACAATGAAAACCCACACAGGTCCCCTTGATTTCACTTGCAAGCTCAAACTACCTGCAACTTCGCTCTCCGACGCTTGGAAACACAGATTCGTGAGCACTAGTCTCACACTAGACTCTTTCTCCTACATGACCATAGGCTATAACCTTGAGTCAATACCTTCTCCACTCCAAGATTTGACAATATTGCAACCTCCTCTTTTTTTTCCCTCTGAAACGCCTTTTCCCGAATTCACAGAGCTCTACCAAGTGTCTCCCTGGATCTGATGGTCCAGCTGTACTTTGGGTTTTGAGACTTTGTGAATATTTCACTCACTCCACACTTACTTCCTTCAGACTTCTAACTCCCATATTCTCTAATCTGCTGTCACATGTCTCCTCCCACCTCGAAGTGTCGAAACACCTCGAAATGCTCCAAAATTAGAAGTGTCGAAACACCTCGCAGCTAGCCTTCGTGCAACTTTTCCCAGATCTGACAATCTAGAACGATCCCAATCCCTCTCGGACGGATCTCGCTTTACTGATTCTAGGAAACCTCAAAGGACTCCTCCTTTTGAAGGTTTCTTGCCACTCTCCCTCCTGAGCTTGTCCTTCCTCTAACTTTTTCTTTCTTAGAGTGCTCCCTTCAACTCTAAGTCAAACCTCAGCCTATGCACGCCTTGCAACAGGTCCTCCTCCACAACTTGGCTCTCTGTGGGTGATTCTCGCTACTCCTCTGAACTTCCAAGTCAAAAGAATCTGTCACGCACTCGTTGCAGACAAAATTCCTTCGAGCTATCTCTCCAGAGCTTCCTGATTCAAAATAGACTCTGTCACGCATGCCTTGTAGACACTATGCACTCCTTGCACACATATAAGTTTCACATTATCTCTTATGAGCTTATGAGTCGAAACAGACTCTGTCAACACACTCCTTGAGGACACTATGCACACTTGCACTTGCTCATAGAAGAGAAACAATTGAAGCTTATTTAAATCTTCATAGATTCATACATTCAACCATGCAAATGCATGCATAAACACATGGACAAGAAATAAAAAGGAACTTCAAATAAACAAAAATTCTACCATTCATTCATTCAGATAGACACAATAGCACCATGCATTTGGGACAATTCTCCTCTATTATATTCATTTAACTGAAACATACATGTTTTCATAAATCGATTCTCGGTAGCTCTCAACTATCAACTACAATGGCCACAACTCTCAATAACTAGAGTGCCAACAACAACAATTTTTAACAGGCTCTTCTCGGAAACAATACAAAACTTTATACAAGAGGGCTCTTCGAGATATTACCTCCAACTAATCTAAAGCTATCTTATCAAATTAAAAGCTATCAACTACTTAGAATTTATTACAATAAATATTTGTGACAGACATATCAGATCGAATACATCGAATTTGTACTGCACTCAATTTCATTAAAAGAAAATACATTCTTCGATGTCCTCATGAGATCATCCAGCTCCATAGCATTAAATATGTTCTTTAATTACAACTCCTTCAAAATATTTGCGTGATATGCCTTCTTCAAAATTTAAAATTCTTCAAAATCTGCGCTAGTGCGCCCAACTGTCCTTCCTCGTGCTTTGTTGGCGATGCTCCTGCATCACAAATATTACAAGGGAAATTCACCTTCCTTTTTTCATCTTTTGCCCTCTCAACATTCTTATCATATTTTGTATTATTGCCCCCACCACCTTTCTTTCCCTTACCTTTCTTGTCTATAGGTTGCTAAGGTCCCTTCTGAGTCTTCGAGTGCACATAATGTACATGTGACGACTAGGTGGCGGGGTTGGTTGATCCAAGGGTCAGACCAATTGTTGGTTGTTGGATAGCCAAGTTCTACATTTGGTTTGTGACCAAATATGCAACTTTACTTTTCATGGAACCCACAATGAAATCGACATGTGGAGCTGACTTTGGGTTTGCAAAGTCGAGAGTAGACCTCGGTGCATCTGGCATAATCTCATAGAGCATACCAGATTGGGAGTAAATAATCTCTAATTGTTGCGCCCTAAAATTCACTTTCTCTTCCTAAAATACTCCCAAATTCGCAACGTCCTTCAAAATATATGAGAGTAATGATTTCAAAAACCACTCGAGGAGAAATTCTGGTGGAACCGTGGCTTTAATCAAATGCTTATGTCTCCTCCAATAGTGAATGTGATCGGAAATGTGTGTAGCCTTGTCTTGTTCAAAGTTGGCAAGTAGTTATGTACCAACATCGTACCGAACAGGGAGTTGGAATGGTTAAGGAAAACCATGGTTAAGTCACCAAACATCACATATATCACCCTTTCTAGTTATATGTACAACTTGGAGGCACCCCTAGTGAGAGTGCACTGGAAAAAATTCAAGTGAATCAAGTTGTCATTCAACGAATTAGATGAACACCACAAATGGAATGTCCTCACGCGGTCATGTGGATATTCACCACTTTTTCCTTTGAATTTGGGTATGTAAGAAGGTAACTTGGTTAGGACCACAAGCCAACTAGGATCATAACTAATGGGGTCATTCATCAACTTGGATAGGTCTGACAAATGCAAAATTGCCAGAAATGGTAGCCTAGGATGTGATATCGACTAATTAGCATCCTGAAAAGAGGACCCTAGATTGTAACTAGCACCAGGTTGCTAGAAAGAGTTCACAAAAGGACCAGGGATTGGGATAAAAACCTTGTTGACCCTGGTTGAATGCAATAAAACATCCACCCATTTGGTTCCTAAAAGGAAAACTAGGGTTTCCCCCACTGGACCCCTCTTGTGAAGGAAATAAACTTGGCATGGGGTTAAACTGATCAGGAAGTGGGTTGCCCCCTTGCAACATACCTTGTGAGGAGAAATTTCCTTGCATGGGAACATAATGACCTCGAATGGGTTACCCCCTGCCGAAACTACAAATAAGGTGAAAGGGTTACTCCTGAACCCACCATAAAGTGTGAACGGAGTTGAAGTGGATGACATACTAGAAGACTGAGATCGGATACCCACAGAAGCACCCCAGCCCCAGGTGAGGTTAGGGTTAGAAGACGAGAAATACCCACTCCCAATAAATGGGGATGACAGAGGAATATGACCTCTGCCCCAGGGAAACGCTTGATAAGAAGTTGAAATTCCCCCTGAACCAAAACTTGATGCATGGGACGTCGACTGAAAACAACCAATGCGTTTAGCATGTCCATCGATGACATACCATAAAAGAAATCATTTGTTGTCGATGGTAGATATGCAACTGCACTCATATCTTGAGTGGGACCAATGACCAACAGAGGAAAATTGTTGGTCAAAGCGGTGATATTTGACTGACTGACACCAGACATTTTACTAGACACATTGGGAGGAAAGATCCCTCCAGTGACAATCATCGAGGTGGGAGTTGCAGGGGATTCCAACCCATGCACTAGCATAGTGTCATCCATAGTGGCCCAATGAAGATGGCTACTATCAACAATATATGATCTGGGAGGTGGGACTTGTACTATAGAAAACAGATAAGTCCCAGGTAATAGAGGATTGAGATGCAGAGTGAAGTCTTTGGTTCCAATATCTTCAACGATCATTTCCTTTGGTTTTGAAGCGTGAACTTATGGAGGTTATGAGTCTATGATCTCGACATGATGAGTCAACACAAAATTATCAGGCATATCAATTCGAGGCCTTAAAGGAGGCAAAGGAGAATTATTTATAACTTCTTCTTCAGGAGGAAGGCCTTGAATTCTCCTTGATCTATGCGGTGGTTGGTCAGCCACTTTGAGGTGTCAACTTTCTGTGGGACCATGTTACACGCCACCTTAATCATGTACGATCATTGAGCACACCACTAGAAAAATACTATATGGAAACAACAAACACAAACATGCCTCATCAATACCCTGACTCGGGTGGATTAGGTCCTGAGACCGCAATAATTACAAGGCAGGGTAAATGCCTTTCGGATGAAGGTACAGGTTGATTAATGTTAATTTTTATGCCATTATTATAGTTCTTTGCATTTCGATAGATAAGAGCATAATAAGAACAAGATCACTGAGAAATACACATTCACAAGAGACACAACATTTATCCTAGGAAACCCTCTAGGGGAAGAAAACCCAACAAAAAATTCCTTATCATAAATAGCTTATACAATGTTCAAGAGATAACTCCAACCAATAGAGATAGTCCTCCCCAAGAGATGCGCCACTCTTCTTCTCCTCTCTTTAACTGGTAATTGCAGCTTGCCTCATAAGATAATGAGCAAGTGAGTTGTGTGTTTGAAGTGAGGCGCTAGCCTCTTATTTATACAAGACTGGCATGTGTGAAAGGTCACAACTGGCAGGGCCGACCTCTCACTCTGGGTGGGT
>ML777667.1:381497-422539 GCA_009831015.1 Picea engelmannii
CATTTATCCTGGGAAACCCTCTAGGGGAAGAAAACCCAGCAAAAACTTCCTTATCATAAATAGCTTATACAATGTTCAAGAGATAACTCAAACCAATACATATAGTCCTCCCCAAGAGATGTGCCACTCTTCTTCTCCTCTCTTTAACTGGCAATTGCAGCTTGCCTCATAAGATAATGAGCAAGTGAGTTGTGTGTTTGAAGTGAGGCGCTAGCCTCTTATTTATACAAGACTGGCATGTGTGAAAGGTCACAACTGGTAGGGCCGACCTCTCACTCTAGGTGGGTAAACCCACCTTTAATTAATTCTAGGTCTTCCATAATAACTGTTGGGGCCGACTTCTTATTCTGCCCTTTATAATTGTCCGATGACCAATCCGCAAAAGGGGATTTGGTCCTTATACAATTACCGACATGATTAATCCACAATGGGGATTAATCCAATAACAATAATAATAATAATGACATGATTAATCCGCAATGGGGATTTAATCCAATAATAATAATAATGCTCTTCGCAGTTACATTATTTCAACAATTAAGTCCTATGGACCAATGAATAAAGGAATGAGAAGTGATTATCTTGAACTCCACTAACCAACCTTATCCAGTGCAAGTACCCATGCTTTGTGGGGAAACCTCCAGTAGTACTAAAAAGTGTGATGTGAAATCTGCCACACGTACCACAACAAACACCCATAGTCACCTTCTGAGATCCCTAGGAATGGCCACTAAGGTCACCAACTCGCATTCAACGTCTGGGGGGTACAGTCGACAATCGGGATCAAATTTATAAACAAGGTAGCTAATCCGAAAGAATCGAAAGAACCACTTCTCATGGAGGTATGGGTACTAATGAAACCCCCACTATGCAATATTTCTACTATGCTTAGTTAAGCTTCAGAGGGGTCTCTCCTCGGCTCTCCTTGACACGACCTCATGTTTATCTCATGTGTTAGAGGAGGCTCCCGACTATACTTATACGATGATTGGATTTAGAATCTCCCTAGCTCAAAATCCTACATTTTTTTTGTGGCCTTGGAGAAATTTACTCTCCACCCTAAACCAAGGCCCTAGCCTAAACTTGTTTGTATACCCTATAAAAGTGAAGATGTCTGATAAAGTTTTAGTTAATCGTTCATTTTAGGGGTTGTTTTTACTCAACAAAAGGCATAGATGAAACTTGTATGGTGTTTATGACAGACTCCAAAAGAAAATCACTTAAGAACACAATGCAGTATGCGATTTCTTCAAATTAAAAATGTGTGCAACAATGATTAAAACAAAAACTATTTTCTTTTCAGCAATGAAAACACAATATTTTTTAGATGCAAGATTTAAAACACTTCACAATGCAACCTAGAATATTTTTTTGAAGGAAAAATGAAAAACAAAAATGAAAAACTTTGCAAACAAAGGTTCTTTTCTTTGAAAAAAGGCTACCACTACCAAAGAAAACTATAATGCATGACAACTTGAATTCTAGTTAACTAAATGTTTTCTTTTAATAATCAATGGAAAGGGTTCAAGAAAATATGAAACTTGACAAACAAGTATATTTTTTTATCTTTTCATCTAAAATAAATGAAATTAAAAACAAATGCAATTTTCTTTTTCTTTTGAAAACAAGGAGAAGAAGGTATATAGAAAGAAAGCAATCAACCAAGAGTAAATGAAAAATCAACAAGACTGGACAAGTAACCTAGGCAAACAAGATTGACCTCTCAATCAACCCAAAAATATTATAAACAAGAACTGACTTCAACAAAATAAAGATCCTTTTTTTTATGTGATTAACAAGTTTTTAAAGACTTTAGAAAGCACAAAGCAACAAGAAAGACACCCAAGAGGCTGAGTCAAAACTGAAGAACCAACTAAAACTTCCAAACTATGAGAGAAATTTTTCAAAAAACCTCAATTTTACATAGGTCTGTGACTATGTATACTAAGGCTCGCAGATATCCGCAGGTCATACACATGCAAAACATGGATGTCCACGAGATATAGAAGGGAAAGCCGTGGATGGGATAGAAATTTTTGAAAAATTAAAAATCCACACCAGAAGGGGGGCTTCCAGAAACTTTACCAAAAATTTCTAAGAGGCTAAAGATTTACAAAAGAAATCTAGAAAACATAGAAAAAAAAAAAGCAAGAGAAAACAAGAAACCCTAAGAAATTAACCAAACTAGGAGACTCCCCACTATGGTCACCAATTCTAATTAAGGGATTTTTCCCCAGTGACCTTCGGTCAAGTCACAACAAAGCAAGACCGAATTTGGAATACATAACCTACCCTCATCTATATCAAAGCGTATAAGAAAGAACCACTTTTTACAAAGAGAGAGAGAGAGAGAGAGAGGAAGAAAGAGATGCCTCACACCTTGAATCCTTCGTTGGATGTCGATCCCTACTCTTGCTTCTTGAAGCTCTCATGATCTCTGTCGACACTAACCTGCAATAGGAAACAAAGAATAAGATGCTACAAGGTATTTACACATTCAAATAGCATATATAATGTGCATATATTCAAGTATATAGGAAATACATTATCATATGACATCGTAGTGAACCAATAAACACACAATAGGAGGGAAAGATAACTCTTCTATTACCAACAATGTGAGAAAGGTATTTACAACCTAATTCAGCCTTTGGTATTGATTCAGACCCAACTGCCCTAGGTTCCTCCAAAGACCTTCAAGCGTCAACTCAAGAAGTGGGGATATTCCTTGTATAATTCATCAGGGATAGGAACACACCCTGTAGTTATATAGAGAAAGGAAGGAACACTGGAAAAAGAGTTTCCTAGTATGGGATGCTACTCAGAGAATGAAGGGATTAGCGAAGCTTGCTAAAATTTTCCAACACGGTCTTGCACCTTAGTTATTTATCCTCATATATTACCTCAATTGTGCATTAATACCATCCTTGAGAGGTTTAATAGGTTTAATTCAGTTTGGTACGAGATTAGGGAGGTTGGGAAATGAGCCCAACTGAAATTCACACCCGAAAAAGTGGAATTATTTTATCTTTTCCATTTTTTGAGGACATCCACGGGTTGCAAGATAGAAAGGCATGGATGTTCATGTGTTTCACAAAGGAAACCTACAGATATAATCAAAATTCAAGTTTTTAAGTGAATTTGATTAGATAAGTTGGGATTTTGATTAGAAAGATAGGGGAAGGGTTGGTCCATGTCACAAATACATAGGTGTGGCAATTTGTGCTATAATAGAGGCTGGTTTAGCAAATCGTTATTCAAATTTATTACAGAATTGTTGGTTGAAATTAACCACTTGGACAAGGAAATCAAGGATTTTTTGGCCCCCTTTTAATTTGTCCTTTAATCTCTTCACCTTCCTTTGTAGTTTCTGATCCATCCTTCTTAAATTAAGTTTTTTCTACATGAGGATAGAGTGTAATGGCCTTAAGATGTTACTTGAGATGAGTTGTTGTTTGTTGTGATTGAGAATTATTTTCTTGGAGGGATCAATGTGATTGATGTCTTTCATGACCTTCGATGTTGCAACATGTTCTCCCTTCATATCCTCTATCATCTCCCATGTTGCAATAGAGACTTCTCCCCCACGTGTTGGTTCTTGTGTTGCAACAAGGTTTTTCATTTTCACTTGTTGGTTCTTGTGTTATAGCATGGTCTTCATTTTCATCTGCTAGTTATTGTGTTGCAACATGGTTTCCATCCTCCCCTGTTGGTTCTTGTGTTGAAAAAGGGTCTCCATTTGTCTCTATAACAATATTTTCTTAATCCATTTCTCTTGTTGGTTCTTGTGTGACAACATGAACTTCTTCTTCTATCTCTTCTTCTAGTTTCTCTACTTCTCCTACTTATTCCCCTCCTCCTACTGGTTCTTGTGTTGTAGTAGGTTTTTCTTCAGTTTGTTCCCCTCCTCCTGTCAGTTCTTGTGTTAAAATAGGAGCTTCTTTTTTCTATTCCCCTCCTCCTGCTGGTTCTTGTGTTACAACAAGGTCTTCTTTTCTGGACGAGAACCGTGTCCTTTTATTCCTTGGAATTTTTACCTCAGGTAGTGATTTGTATTTTCTTTTTCTCATAGGTCAGTCCTTTCCTTTTGGGGGTGTGATATCATCATGGCCATGGGAGGTTTCTTGGTGTTTCTCCACCTCCCTTGAAGGTTTTTCTAGACCTGTTTTTCTAGTCTCTTGTGCTACAACATGTGTTTCATTTCTTGCTCCTTTGGTTTCTGTAACTGGTGGAGGAATACTTACGAGGTCCTCCCATGCACGACCTTCTTGTTCCAATGCATGCACTATAATGAGAATAATAAGCCTGTGTTGAGAGAGAAATCCCATGGCCACTTGACTCTCTAGACATTGTGAGCCATTTGTTGCAATAATTTCCAAATAAATAAGGGGATGTTGACTAACCTTTGGTGTTGTAGGTGGCTCAAGAGTTTTAGGTGATACCAAAAAATGATTCCATGGCATCCTTCATAGGTGAAGTACTTATGGATGTGATATGCAACCTTTTCCTAGAGTGGATACAAGGAGTTACTGTCAAACTGATTCCCTTTCTTTGCTAATTCTTCCCTTGCCTCCAAGAATTCATCTTTTACCCTGGTTGATACCAATTTTTGGGAAAACCATCATTCTCCCTCTTGTGGTATCCCTACTATTGTAGCTATTACTTCGTCATCCACTGTTATTAGTAATACATGGGATTGATCACTTTTATCTTGCAGACTGAGTGCAAACTCGAATGAATCTTCCTCATTGAACCCCTATAATATTTCAATGTAAATCATCCATCCCATAGCCTGGAAAACTCTCCACACCTCATCGTTATCTCCTAGCAGACCCACGTCTAGTTTGTGACATATGATGGAGCCACCCATGGTTTTCGCAGTAGAATTCAATAGCATAATGCCATCTTTACTGGATTAGTTGTAGAGGAGGTCTTGTAGCACTCTGGTCAAAGAGAAATAATGAAAATTCTAAGTTCACCACCTTTTGAAAATAGTAAGCCGACGAAGGTAATGGGAAATTAAAATGAAATAATGTTGAATTGACATGGTGGCAGTGAGGTGGCTTAGAGGTAAAATTCTTTCTGTCGTGGGATTGGTGGGTGGATAGGTAGGAAACATGTGCAATGGATGATAATAAATGGGAAATGATGACTAGTTAAGGAAAATAAGTGGTTGCACGTGGTGAGGGGATCAAGACAATCATATAAACCTTATGTCAAATAAGTGGTATGCAATGTGTACAAGGGGAGCACATACCCTTAATGATTACCTTATGTGTCAATTTGAATTGTTCATCCACGTTGGTTGAATTGACATCACTGAATGTTGTGTTGGTTGTTGGGTCACATCAATTAATGGTGCATTAATGATATGGTGTTGTAGTGTTGCATCCTTTGAATGACATGTTGCCACGTTGGGGGTGTTGCAGCATCAGGTGGTGTTGCAACAACAAATTTCTCATTTTAGTGTTGGTCAGGTGTCACAACATCGTTAAAGGTTGTAGCATTGTGAATGTGTTGTAGAAATCAAATTCTCATCTCAGTGTTGGCCTGGTGTTACAGCAACAGGTATTTTTCTTTTGCACTAGATGGGTGTTGCAACAATAGGATCACACAGTGTTGCAATAACATGTCTCTTAATTCAACATCGGCTGGGTGTTGCAACATCACGAGGTGTTGCAACAACATGTATCTTGCTCCAACATTGGTTGGGTGTTGCAGTATCATGAGGTGTTGCAGCAACAGAATGGTATCGCAACATCAATATTATGTTGTAGCAATCCTTCTAATGCTCTAGTATCACGGAAACATGCTTTTGTGATCCAAATGCTTGCAACTCAAGAAAATATTGAGATATCCTGCAACTCGAAAGGACTAGATAAGTAATGAGGTTCATGTAGTTTCATGAACAATGCATAAACAATGGGGGGTTGGCGTAACCATCACAAAAATCCCAGAAGTGCCCCATTGTTCATGAATTTATTACAAGAATACAACCAAGTATTATTATTATTATTATTATTATTATTATTATTATTATTATTATTATAATATATATATATATATATATATATATATATATATGGAGAGAGAGAGAGAGAGAGAGAGGATAGTATATGCCATTGAATGGTTTTCAGACATTACCTTCCTAATTGAGTCCTAAAAGAATTTTCACGATTAATACATTATTACTATTATTATTTATTTATTTATTTGGTAGTTGGGGATCTTCCTGTGTGAACAATCTCAAGATCATTATTGCTCCAGCTATTTTTGATACCTCTCAAAAATGCCTCTTTGGATGGTGACTTTTTATACTATCGGAGTCTATTCCAATTGTCCATTAATGGAGTTATGGCTTCATCGATGGTTTCAATTTTTATGTCCCCACTATCATATATAGCATCAATATCATAGGGGCCCAACCATCGAGTATGGAATTTCCCCTTGAAGTCTTTGAATCTTGATTCAAACAACAAGGCCCAATCTCCAACCGAGAACTCCTTCTTCTTTATGAACTTATCATGCCAATTAGCCCTTTGTAGTTGAATGGAAGATGTATGATGAAAAGAAGTTAGGTGGAGTTAATCCAATTTTCTAAGCTGATGAAGCCACTGAAATTGGGCTTTGGAAAAATCCATGCCTAATTGAAGTGCATTCCTCAAAGTTTTCACTTTGGTATCTATAGGAAAAATAGCTCGCTTCCCATACGTGAGCTTGTATGGATTGCTTCTTGTGGTGTTCTTCCAAGTGGTTTTGAATTCCCATAATGCGTCTGGAATTTTATCTTCCTAATCCTTGAGATGAAGTTGAACAGTCTTTGTCAAGATGTTCTCAAGGATTTTATTCATCCCTTCCACCTGACCATTGGCTTATGGATGATATGGCATAGTTATCCTGTTCTTAATTTGGTAAATCTCTGTAATGGTTCTAATGTGCCTGGAGGTAAATTGAGCCCCCCCATATATAAAAATCTCCCTAGGTATCTCATACTTGATAAATATTTCTCTATGGAGAAATTATGCCACAACTTGGTTTGTTGCCACCGGGAGGGCCTTTGCTTCCATCTACTTTGTAACATAGTCTGTGAAAACTAGGATGTAGGAGTTTTGTTGGGATGGAGGGTTAATAGGTCCTATGAAAGCAAGGGCCCACTTTTTAAAAGGATCCACTACTAGTTGTGTCTATAGAGGTATTTCGTTTGACTGAATTGGGTGTCCCGTCCTTTAATAACTATCACACCTTTTTCCATACTTCTTGGCATCGCGAAAGATAGTGGGCCAATAGTATCCCAGGTGGAGTCCTTTATAGCATGAATTTTTTTATTTTTTTTTTGTGAAGTGTCCTACACAGGGACCATCATGAGATGCTTTTAGGATGTCATAAATCTTGTCTTCCCTTACACAATGCCAGATGACAGAATCCAATCCTGTGTAGAAAAGACATACTTTAATCCATGAATACTTGCAACTTTGCTTGATGACCATTTACCATTCTTTTGGTGATAGGGGTGATGGAATTTTTCTTGCATCCAAGTAATTAACAAAATCTACAAACCACGGTGAGTTAGTAGATACTACAAAAAGGTGTTCACCAGGAAAAGTGTCCTCGACTGGGGGTGCATTCCAATCATTGAGAAGTCAAGAAAGGAAGTCAATGATGACGTTATCTTTCCCTGGTTTGTCCATGATGGCAATGTCGAAATCTTGTAACAATAGTAATCAGTCGGTCACCTTGCCATGAGTGATAGGTTTATTCATAAAATATTTTATGGCAACATGACCAATGTGTATGATTACAGGATATCCAGTTATGTAATGGCGAAACTTATTTATAACATGGACGACAACAAGAAAATATTTTTTTGTGACCATATACTTTAGCTCAACAGGTGTAATATTCTTATTGATAAAGTATATTGCATACAGATTACATGATTCTTCTTATTTTCCAAGAACAACTCCAATGACAGTGTTTGATGTGTCTGTGGATATGTGAAATGGAAAGGACCAGTCTGATCCCCTCAGGATAGGTGTTGTTTCTAATTTCTCCTTTATTTCTTCAAAAGTGCTTTGGCACTTGTCAGTCCAATTGAATTCAATATCCTTTGTGAGTAATAGGAATAAGGGGCATGCAATTTTTGAAAAAATTCCATAAAGTGTTTATAATATCCAGTCTTTCCTAGAAAAAATCTTACCTATTTTTGTGTTTCTAGGGGAGGGAGATTAAGTATTACCTCTATCTTCAATGGATCAACCAGTATACTTGCAGGAGAAATATGATGTCCTAGGAAAATTCCTTATGTTAACATCATATCACATTTTTCATTGTTGAGAGAAACATTGGACTCCACGCATATCTTAAGTAATTTTTCTAAGTGAAATCATCCAATATACTTTTACACATTCATGAATGATATCGAAAAATATACTTAGAACTACCCTTTGAAAGGTAGTTGGAGCATTGCAAAGTCCAAATGGAAACACCCTATATGAAAATGTTCCCCATGGGCAAGTGAATGTGGTCTTCTCTTGATCCTCAGGTGCAATTTGAACTTTGTTGTAGCCGCTAAATCCATCGAGGAAAGATAAGTATTTCTTCTTGGCCAATGTTTCCAACACTTGGTTGATAAGGGGTAGGGGAAAATGGTCCTTGTGGGTGGGTTTTTTTAACTCCCTATAGTCGACGTGTATCCTCCATTTACCATTCTTTTTTGGAACTATAACAAGAGGGGAGACCCATTAGCCATCGAAGATAAGATAGATAAAATATATGGAGAGTATTTTCTATGGTTCTTCCTTATCTATCACCTTCAATGTTAGGTTCATCCTGTGTTGAAATTGGAAAATGGATCTAGATTGTACTTTGATGTATATATGGTGTGTACACAACTCTAGGTGGATTCCCATCATATCTATATAGTCCCAGGTGAGCATTGTTGTACTTTATTAGGACCTCAACGAGTTGTTTCCTTTGTGGCTGAGACAGTCCCCGGTTAATGTTCATAAACTTCCTCGAGCTAATATCTAAATGCTCGGTAATCGAATTAAGGCTTTTAAAAATGGGTTTCTCTTGTGGTATTGGTGGTGCATATTCCATTGAGAGGTTTTCTTGAGCATGTATTGTTATGATCCAACACCTTAAAAATGATAAAAATTAAACTTCGAGGGGAAAACCTCCTTTTATAATATATCCATCTCAAAATACAATATGAGATGAGATGATATCCTCCTAAGACTAGGTCTCCTTGGTATATATATAGGAGACAAAGGGTACAATTATAATGAAATGGTACCATGAAGGGTTCTAGTCGACGTATAATTATAATACTATAAATATAATAATTCAATATCTAGGGCTTAATAAGGAGTTTTACACATAAAATGGGGCTTTTCTAGGTATTAGCATGCCCCTACCCTTCAAACAAGTGTTGTCCTCAACACTTGACTAACTGCGGTTGTTTCTGCATGAATAACTCATCTTCCCATGTTGCCTCTTCCACTAGTAGGTTCTTCCATTTGATGAGGTACTCTATGATTTCTCGATTTCTCAGTTGCTTAATCCTTTTTACGAGGATTGTTTCAGGTTCTAGTATGATTTTCCTCTCTTCATTAATCTCTGGTAAAATATTTTAGACTGGGATCTTGTTTCTGATTACCTTCTTTAAGAAAGAAACACGGAAGACTATATGTACATGTGAATATGGAGGCAACTCTAATTTGTAATCCATACTTCCAATCCTTTGCAAAACCTTATAGGGGCCATAATATTTGGGTACTAATTTAGTGTCCTTTTGTTTCTTGAGGGATATCTATTTATATGGTTGTATCCCCATAAATACCAATCCCCCACTTCAAATCCCCTTTTATTGTGATGTTGATATGCTTATTGTTTAATCCTATTTTGTGCCATAACCAAGTAGTCCTTCAACAGTTAAATAACCTCTTTTTGGTTCCCTATGTGGTCCTCCACTGCTTGGACCTTTGTATTCCCTTTCAAGGGTGATGTAATGGATGGAGGATTATATCCATAAAGTGCAAGAAATTGACACATTTTTATGAAGTATGGAAGGATGTGTTGTACCACCATTCTGCCAAAGGCAACCACTTGACCCATTGTGTTTGTTTATCAGTTGAAAAATAATGAATATATCCTTCTAGACATTTATTTTGTAACATCCCGCTCTTGCGCGCACTGAGTGAACTTATTCTTTGAGGACACTTGCGTGCAAGTGATCCGGTTCTTTATACGATTGGTTGTTTTGATTATGATTATGATATATTGTGGATTTGATGATATGTTATTTTTGTTGTATTTACATCAACATGTGCTATTGATTGGGTTCTCTTGAGTGTGCAGGACTCTGGGCATTTGAGGATTTCGAGGCATTGATGAAACTCTATGGACTACGGATTGAGTCAAGGATTGGAATGTTAGGGTTTGAATGTTGTTGATGTTACATATGTACATATGATTAGATATTATGATGTTGATTGTTATTTCTGACATGATTCATTGATGGATTGAGGATGACGATAGCTTGTCAACCAGACTCACATTTGGAGTAAAGGGGTCACACACAAAAACTAGAGACATTGAGGGAGAAGTGTGGCAGCAGCCCTGCCACAAGCTACTAGCACTCTCGCCATGGCTCGAACTGTAGGTTAATGATTACCTAGTTCAATAAGACCCACAATTTCATGAGGGAAGACTATGATAGTCGCTCACAATGATTCTAAGGGGCATGAAATAAGACAGGTTACTTATTCCTTAGAGGCCCTTAGCCTCCCACAAGATCACCTGACGGAGTATTGACTCCAGGGGTTTGACGTCTACCAAATTAAGTCAAGAGGTGAGTGACATCCTTGGAGCACGTAGTGCGTCTTGAAGGGCACATCGCGTAAATAAAATGGAAAGAGGCGAGTGGCACCCTTGGAGCACGTAGTATGTCTTGAAGGGCACGTCGTGATTTTAACTGATAAGTTAATAAACCTAGTACCTAGAAAACTAAGCCTCATTAGGACCTGGTCGGCCTTAAATTAGATGATGGTATGAGTAAAATATAATAAATTTTTGTTCCCTTAAAAAATGTCGCCCAACCTAGTGAATTTAAAACCTAGGTCTAAGTAGAACATGTGATCAAAGGAAAACTAAATAGACATGTAACAAGATGGGGGTAAATAAAATTTCAAACTTTTTATTAAAATTAAAAATTATAATGGAGGATTAAATTATTAAAAGGGTAAATGCTTGTTTTGTCTAAACTTGCTAATTCTAAACTTAGTTAAAAAGAAAAAGGGGAAACTTAAAGAAAAAGGGAAACTTAAAGAAAAGGGGAAACTTAAAGAAAAAGGTGAATGTCTAACTTAGTAAGGAATCTAGCCTTTGGAACTTTCTATTTATGAACTCAACTAGGATTTAATTAAGGCATAAGTCATTTAAGAATTGTAAGGGAATATTGGGACACTGAGGAGCATTTTTAGAAACGCTTTTAGGTGGGTGTGGAAAATAGGCAAATGTAATTAATTAATAAATTGATTTTCTAGTGTAACTAGGGGATCGGGCGACATGTGTACGAGGGAGGTTTTTCCTAATTAAATAAATGAAAAAAGAATCTAATGAGGGTTTGGAAAACTAATTACTTGAAAACTCTATAAAAAGGATGACGGAGGAGGATTATGGATCATGTCTGGTTTGTGTAAGGATATGCTGCCAGAATTTGATCTTGATTGAATTTTCTCTTGTGGGAGTTGGGATACCCGGCTCGAGTAACGAGTGGTAGCTCGACCTTGCGAGGTGAGTTGGGTGCTAGCATTCTTTGGTATTGTGTGCATGGCCCCTTTGCGGCTCGGGGGGCTCAGGGGGAAGAAGAGTACCCCTAGTGTTGGATGGGAGGTACCGATGAGGTCTCAATGGTTGGAAAGCAGTACTTGGATGGAGCGCGAGTAAGACTCGGATGGAGCACAAGCGCGGGATAACGAGTTATGGTTATTCGTCGTCGGTTACAGGTACGCAAGTGCGATTGTTTTGTAAAAAAAAATAAAAGAAAATTTTTGGTTCAATTTTTGTACATGAATATCTAATGGAAAATGTTGAAGTTGATTTTGGACAACAATGGTGAAATGTAAATCAAATAATTTATTTCCATCTTAGAATTAAAATTGTGGCAGTGAATTGGTTTCATTATTCCCTTATTTTTTAATTAAAAATGTTTGTTTATATGAATTCCTTGTTTGATCATCTATTGTTAGATATGTTGAAAACTTTTCATTGATATCTCTCTTAAAATCGCTGAGCACCGGATCCCATCCTTGCCTACGATTCTTTTAAAATCTATTTAATGTGATTTGATGGATTGTATTTCGTTTTTTCTTCTGGATTTGTCTGATCCTTTCACGGCCATAGCAAGCATTGCATCCCCCCCTTTTTCATGACGTAAATTAAGGAAAATTTGGAATTTCTGGGCTGAATATTATGCTTGTGCATCTTGCCCTTGTAGTCGTTGTTGCATTGTAACTAATCCTTGATGGCAGTGACACTCTCCCTTGAATTAACGATCTGAATTTCAGAATATTTGTTGCCTTGGATATTTTAGATAATGGATTTATTACTGTATTGATGAGTTTTATGTTGATAGATGCGATTAAAACTACAATCAACCCTTTTCAATTTTCATATTTAATTTTCCCTCAAAGCTTGTTTCTCTTCAGTCTTCCTTCTGCTCCTTACGAATCATGTATCTAGAAGAATGTTTGATTGTAGTTGGCCTTTGCTTGTGAATTCAAATAAGCTTATACCACACACTGACACTGTTCATGCTATCTGTATCCAGCGACTCAGTGTGCTTGTCGTGAGGTGTGTACCAGTCTTAAGACAAAATGCATTGGGATAAGAAGTGTTTACTGGGTATAATACCATATGTGCCTCAATCCCCTTTTATAGGATATGAGTTAAGACTTTAAATCCACGATCATCGAATATGGATGGCACTTCACCTGAGTTACTCTGCGTTTTCGATAAACAAAGATGCCCTCTGTATCCCTTCTTCCTCTTGGGAAGAATTATCTCTGCATTTTATTCTTAACTATCTCTGTGTTTTATTTTTAAATATTCCTGCATTTATTTTGAGATTCCTAGGTTTGTCTAAGACAAAATTTTAATATCCCTTATTTTAATTACAAAGATATTTTATTTTAAGAACACAGAGATCCCATTATCGCTACCATGTTTTGTTCCATTTTTTCTTGGGAGGGTTCGGTTTTAGTTTAAGCATGGTATGTTTAGGTAAAAGGGAGTAATTTAGGGTTCCTTTTCATTAATAAGGTAGAGAATTTAAGAGACACGGGGATCGGAACCGTTGAGTGTTCTTTTTTCGCTAGAATGCTCACACTTGTCGATGGGGGACATTTCCATGAAGATCAACATTAATAGCAAGCCACAAGGGCTAAATATTAAGGGCTCCAGATTGAGAAGGCATCGCCAGAATGGGTACCTTAACTAGTATTTCATTACCGGTCTTCCTTACGTGATTATATTTATTTAGTGTTTAGTGTTGGCAGAGTTTCTGTGATTAGGAAATTTCTCTATCATAATTATGGTGGCTGGTTGTGACAGGGTATCCATTATGTGGTCATCCATTTAAACCAGTAATTGTTTTTATAAATTATTCTTTTACAACAATTAATTGATCGTATGAATATCTTGTTAAACTATTTTTAAATAGTTAAATTGTTTCACACAGATACCGGCGAACATGTATGGTATTAATAACTGGATTGTAGTTAGCAGACTTTAATTTCAATAATTACCAGCGGTGGCGTTTTGCCCAGCTGACATGCGTCAAATAATAAAGGCACTCTTCACCATGTTACTCATAAGCCTCCCAACCACACTCACCTTACTCAGGCCATTCCCTTATTATACATCTTATTTCGGTCAGATTTGGAAATTATGCCTGCATTTATGTCTCCAAGTACGCAGGTTGATTTTAGCTCCATGTAAATTATTGTATGGCGATCATATATGGTGTTCTGATCCGTAGCTCGATTTATTTAAAATTTTACCCTTTTATTAATTGTGTTATATTCCATATCTCGAATTCTTCAAAACTGGTATTAGATCTGTAATACGTATATGAGCACCTTTTTAAAAAGAAGAACCAATAATTATAATACTTTATTTAAGTTGATAACACCAAATTGTTTTCTTGCATAATGTGGTTAATGATTTATAAACCAAATCTACATTTGATGATATACTTGATTATTTGCATCTATCCTAATTTGGTTTTTCCTATTTGATATAAAGGTGATAGGTCCTCAATGTTTATAAATATTGGATGTCTAACTCAACAATTGCTTTAATGAAAAGGGTTATAAAAATGGGCTATAGTTTCGCAAACTAAATATCTTCATGTTTAACACATCCTCCTTCCTCTTGAAACTTTAGAACATTGTCCTTCAATTTTCAAGAAATTATGTTTTTTTATAGTTCTTTTCCCTTCCATATCTAGAACTCTTCAACTCGATATCAGTTTAGTAAGATGTATCAGTATTTACTAAAACCTTGTTTTAATGTGAAGAAATTTTAATGAATTAAGAAAAATCATATAGAAGTTAGACTATGATTTTACAAACTACAAGTACTTCACTTTAACACTTCTCTTTTAATTTACAACTTTAACTTCATCTTCGGTAATAATGCATGTTAGCGCTAGTGGATTTCAGGCGCGTTCGATTTTATGTTTGGTAGACGGGTTAGAATTGTTTGCTTGTGCGTGGATCCCTAGCATCTCTGTCGCAAGGTGGTGACGTGATACCTTATGATTGGGTCATTGTGTGTGTTGATTGACAAGTGCATATGAAACCTGACTTTGGATCATGTGTCTCTCATTGTGGATGATGTTGTTTTTATAAGTAATATTGTATTGGGTTGTAACATTATTGTGTTTGTCTCTCGCTCGTCGGGAAGGTTCTATATACTGGTCGTCAGAGTTGTTGTGGTTGGTTGATTGATGTTGCCTTTTAGCTTAGTAGGTGTGATCTTACGTGTGTCGGGCGAGTAGTCGTTTTTATTTTTCATCTAATTGAATGTCGTATGTTGCTTCCCACTACATGATGTGCTAGTATGCTAGGCCATTTTGTTCCTTGTCGTGTGATATGCATGCATTGTGTTCGTCGTTGTGTTTTGATGTTTGGATGTATGGTCATTATTACTTTCTAAAAAAAAAATTGCACGAGTTTTGCATCACATGTTGTCGTAACGACTGGGGTCGTTACATATGGTATCAGAGCTAGTTCGACCTGCGACTTGGGATCACTACGGATTCCATTGATTAGATACTTGATTATAAAATGTTGCTAATTAAATTGATTTGTATTCGTGCAGGTAATCATGGTCAGAGGACGTCACAGAGGTAGACAATGGGGTGTTAGGAGAGGAGGTGTGACACCCCCAGTAGCATCCACGCCTGAGGGGTCTAATCCCTAGGGAGACGAACAGGTTGTCCGGCATGAACATATAGTTGTGGGTGATGTGGTTGGTTTGATGAGGTCCTTTCAGTGGATGTTTGAGGCACTGATCAATCATTTGGATAGATATGAGGCCAGAGCGCTGACACCCACTGAAGGTCCACTTCGTGCTCCGATCAGTACTAGTAGCATTCACTGCAAACTCAAGAAGGTCAAAATTATCGAGTTCTTTGGTGCCTCGAATGGTGCAGTCGCCAAGGCATGGTTGGAGAATATGGTGATGTTCTTTGCACTTCACGACTACACCTCCAACATGAAGGTCCACATGGAAATCTTTGAATTGAAGGGGAGCTCTCTTCTATGGTGGAAGACGCTCCTCCCGCAATTGAACATGTCTGTCGAAGACGTGTCATGGGAACTGTTCTAGGAATGGTTCTAGGAGAGGTATATATCTGAGGAATTCATTGAGCGTCAGCTCAATGAGTTCAACACCTTGTGACTGGGAGTCCGTATGATGCCTGAGTATGAGGCCCGTTTCATGGAGCTTCTTCGGTATGCTCCCCACCTAAATATCGATAAAATTAAGATCAACAAGTTCGTGTTTGGCCTTAATGTCGGCATTCGTGCAAAGGTTAGGATTCTGATGCCTCAAACCTTACATGATGTTGTTCATAAGTCCCTCATAGTAGAGGAGGAGCTTATCAGCGAGGGTCAAAGAAGGACTCCAATGAGACCAGTGGCACATGCGTCATCTGGTGTGCATCAGCATCAAACACTAGCTAGGCATGCACCAGGGTATCAAGGTAATCCAAGAGGATCCACCTTCACTACACCTCGGCGACTAGTGCCTCAGCAGCAGACTCCTTACCGAGGACCACAACACCAACAACAACATCAACCAGAGTAGCAGCAGTTTAGGCTTGTTCAGCAGAACAGTTCAGGTTTCCAAGCCAGTGGTCCGTCAACTTCTACTTCAGGTACCAAGAGTATTGGACTGAAGAAAGGGTGATGGACATGTGGAGATCCACATTACTATCCTAACTACCTAGTTGAGAGGACTAGAGCATCTAGATCAGACAGACCCTTTGTTAACACAGGGGCAGACCGAGGGTTCAACACTACAACAGTGCACCAACAAAACCCTAACTATCGTCCCTTTCAGAAACACTTGTGAAGAAGATGAAGTCTCACCTGAGGTAGAGGCAGGGGTGGTTGCAGGACTCTAGAGTCTGCATCCTTAGCTGGGACACAGATCTGTGACTGTAACACTTTAACAAGGAACTTAACAGTCATAGTTGATCAATATCCAGTCTTATTTTACAACGCAGTTAAACCCTAATTACAGAGCATTGTCATATTTAACCAGATCTATTATATCCAACCACTAAGCACATCCACATAGTCCATATCTAGTATTCATTCATAATATTAAGCACATAGCATTAACATATCTATCCACCATTCATCTATATCAAAGCACTAAGAAAGTTAACATATAAACACATCAATACATCACACAAAGCAAAGCAACACAACATGTACATGGTTCACCCCCACCATGGGGATACGTCCACCAACTCTTCATCTTCTTTATTAGCTTCTTCAATCAGTTACATGCACAGAGCCTTTAGATCAACTTCACAGAGGATAGGAGATCTACGCACTCTTCACTAGATCCTCCTTCCTCAAGCTAGGTTACAACACTAAGCCTCTTCTCAATCTCTTACACTCGCTTTCAGTGAGCTCTGCAAACCTCATACAGTATGCACAAAAGAAATCTCTACTCATCACTTAGCACTTTCGATCACACAAATCGAACTTCGGCACTTAGCACACTTAACTTAGCATTGCTTACTTACATCACTTGGCTACTTATTTATACATTACAAAATAGGCCTAAGCATGGGTAAACCTATGGGCCGACATTCCCATACCTGTTACATAATTTTGAATCCCAAAAAGGGCCCTAAAAGAGGTCAATATCCCGTGATCTCCACTTCATCTTGCGCTTCGCCTTTGACAGCCTATCGAAGTCCCAAAAATAGGTCAAACCTGACCAACGATCCTCAAAACTTGGTCAAGGGCCAACACCCACTACTGTGGGAGATTTGGGCAAGGCCCAGCAGATTCATGCAGCAGTGAATAACCACCAGGAAGAGCACCAATCGACTGTGCTCGAGATGTCAGGTACCGTCGCTGACCAGACCCTTAGTATTTTGATAGATCTAGGTGCTACAGAGAGTTTTATTTCCAGTGAAACACTAAAAAAGAATTAAGGTAAAGGTAGTCGAGCAGGACGATTTTAGCTTTGTAGAAATGGCTTCAGGAGCCAAACAGAAGGTCGGAGGGAAGGGACAGGTTGTAGCCTTAACCTAGGAGAGTTTGTCACAAGGGCCAACCTGTACATCACAATCTTAGGGTCTTATGACATTGTGATTGGTATGGACTGGTTGGAATCGCATGAGGTGATACTCAACTGTAAGATGAAACGATTGAGCTTGGTTGATGACGAGGGAAAGAGATGCATGATTCTAGGCCAAAACCAAGGAGTCTCCTTGAGGTTCATCTCTTCCTTGTAGCTATGGAAGAGAATGCACAAGGGATGTAAGATTTATGCGATCCTTGCGTTAAACGAGAAGGGAGTAGTGGAAGGTCTAGAAAACCTTTCGGTGGTGCAAGATTTTGCGGACATATTCTATGAGGAGTTACCTGGGATGTCACCAAAGAGGGAATTGGAATTTACCATTGACCTAAAACCGAGAACTGAACCGATAACAATAATGCCTTATCGGATGTCGACCCTAGAGTTATAGCAGTTGAAAATTCAACTGAAGGAGTTGTTGGACCTAGGACTTATACGTCCAAGTGTGTCACTGTGGGGTGCTTATGTTATCTTCATATGGAAGAAGGATGGGTCGTGGAGACTCTACATTGAATATCATCAATTGAACAAGGAAACGATCAAGAATCAATATCCGTTGCCAAGGATTGATGATTTGTTTGATCAAATGAAAGGTGCGACGGTGTTTTCAAGGATCGACTTGAGATAGAGGTATCACCAGTTATGGATCAAGGAGGATGACATCCCTAAGACCATATTTAAGACGAGGTTTGGACTGACGAAGGCCCCAGGGGTATTTATGAGTTTGATGAATGAGGTGCTTCGTGAATACTTGGACAAGTTCATCCAAGTATTCATTAACGATATTTTTATTTATTCTCGAATGATGGAGGAGCATGATGAGCACTTGCGCTTGGTACTACAGTGTCTACGAGAGAAAAAAATGTATGGGAAACTGTCTAAATGCTCATTTTATCAATCAAAGATTCACTACTTAGGGCATTTCATCTCCGACAAAGGTATCGTTGTGGATCCAACAAAGGTCGAGGCTATTATGGAATGGCTTGCGTCGACGAATTTCCATGAAGTGCGTAGCTTCATGGGTTTAGCGGGATACTATTGATGGTTTGTCAAGGGTTTTTTGAAGATAGCAAATCCGATTACGGAATTGCAAAAAAAGAAAAACAATTTTGTTTGGATCGAGAAATGCACGGAAGCCTTTTAGAGGCTCAAGGAGATGTTGACAGCAACACTGATACTAAAGGTCTCGGACATGGACATAGACTTCTTGGTATGCACTGACGCATCCAAAGAAGGCTTAGGCAGAGTCTTGATGCAAGATGGCCGAGTGATCTCTTACATCTCGAGAAAGTTGATAAGGAATGAGGAGAACTATGTGACACATGATTTGGAGTTGTTAGCCATTGTTTATTCCTTGAGATTTTGGAGACACTAACTTATTGGATGAAAATTCAAACAAAAAATGGACCACTGTGGTCTACATCACATATTTACGCAAGGTGACTTGAACGCGCGACAACGACGTTGATGGGAATTTCTTAGCGAGTACGATTTCGAGATTACTTACATAAAAGGAAAAATGAACATAGTGGTTGATGTGTTGAGTCAGAGACCACACATATTTTCGGTGATGCCTCTTCAGACGAATCTACGTGAAAATATTCTAACTTTACAACGTGATGATGACTGGTACAAAGAGGTCAAGGATTTTATTAGATAAAACACAATGATGGTACCAAAATTTGAGGGATTTATTATGGACAATGACAGATTATTGATATTTGAAAGTCGAATTTATGTACCACCCAATGACGAGTTGAGGAGTTTGATCCTAAACAAGGCTCATAGATCAATGTACATGGCTCATCCTAGAGTCACAAAGATGAGGGCAGACCTTAAACCCTTATTCTTTTGGAAAGGAATGAAGGAAGACATAGTCAACTACATGGCAAGATGTCTATAATGTCAACAGGTGAAGGTTGAACATCGACATCCAACAGGATTAATACAGCCACACGCTATTCCAAAATCAAAATGAGAGGTCATTTCAATGGATTTCATTGTTGGATTTCCACTAACGACAATGAGACACGAGTTGATTTTTGTGGTAGTCGACACTCTGATGAAGAGTTCTCATTTTATTCTTGTGCGTACGACGTATGAGGCACCTGACATAGCTAGAGTTTTCATCAGTGATATTGTGAGGCTTCATGGCGTGCCTAAGAGGATTATATCTGATAGAGGATGGGTGTTTACATGACAATTTTGGACAACTTTCCAAGAGGCCTTGGGAACCCAACTTAACTTTAGTACCACATATCACCCAGAGACAGACAGTAAGACCAAAAGAAGAAACCAAATCTTGGAGGATATGTTACGTATGTATGTGATGGACCAAAAGAAGCGTTGGGAAGAATTATTTCCACTGGTATAATTTGCATATAACAATAGTTATCAAAGAACCATTAAGATGGCACCTTTTGAGTTTCTTTATGGGAAACTGTGTCAGACGCCTTTGAGTTGGGATCGAATTGAGGATAGGGTCCTGGTGGGACCAGAAGCGATCCAAGAAATGGAATATCAAATGAAAACAATAAGACAAAGGATCAAGGAAGCGTAGGATCGGCATAAGAGTTATGTTGATGTGCATCATGTCGACCGTATTTATGAAGTTGGCCATCGAGTCTTCTTGTGGGTGAAACCACATAAGAGTTCGATCAAGTTTGGAAAGGGTGATAAAATATCTCCTAGGTTCATGGGACCCTTCGAGATTGTGGAAAAGAAGGGGCCTGTGGCCTATCGACTAGCCTTGCCTAATTCTTTGAGACGTATGCATGATGTTTTTCACATATCTGTTTTGAGACATTATGTTAGTGATCCTACACATGTTATTGACATGATTTCCTTGTAGGTATCAGACAAGGGTTCTCTCATGGCGAAGCTAATCCATATCATGGACCATCGCATTCAACAGCTACGACATCGAACAGTAGATCAGGTCAAAGTCCAGTGGGACAACTATAGTCCACACTCAGTGCCCTGGGAGGATGCATATGATATGCGTCAACAGATTCCATTTTTGTTTTATAGCTAGACATATGATACTGTGATACACTTTATTTCGGCAATTACGTACTGTGAAACTTCGAGAAAAAATTTAAAACAAGAGGGGGTGTATGTAACATCCCTCTCTTGCACGCACTGAGCGGATTTATTCTTTGAGGACACTTGTGTGCAAGTGATCCAGTTCTTTATATGATTGGTTGTTTTGATTATGATTATGAGATATTGTGGATTTGATGATATGTTATTTTTATTGTATTTACATTAACAGGGGATATTAATTGGGTTCTCCTGAGTGTGTAGGACTCCGGGCGTTTGAGGATGTCGAGGCATCGATGAAACTCTATAGACTCTGGATCGAGTTAGGGAGCGTTTTGTTAGGGTTTGCATGTTGTTGATGTGACATATGTACATATGATTATATATTATGATGTTGATTGTTATTGCTGACATGATTCATTGATGGATGCAGGTTTACGATAGCTTGCTAACCAGACTCACATTTGGAGTAAAGGGGTCACGCACGACAACCAGAGACATTGAGGGAGAGGTGTGGCAGCATCCATGCCACATCCTACTAGCACTCCTGCCATGGCTTGAACTGTAGGTTAATGATTACCTAGTTCGAGAAGACCCATGATGTCATGAGGGAAGACTCTGACAATCACTCACGATGATTCTAAGGGGCACGCAATAAGTAAGGGTCCTTATTCCTTAGAGGCCCTTAGTCTTCCATAAGATCACCTGACAGAGTATTGACTCCAGGGGTTTGACGTCTACCAAATTTAGTCAAGAGGCGAGTGGCACCCTTGGAGCACATAGTGCATCTTGAAGGGCACGTCATGCAAATAAAATGGAAAGAGGTGAGTGGCACCCTTGGAGCACGTAGTGCATCTTGAAGGGAAAGTCGTGATTTTAACTGGTAAGTTAATAAACCTAGTACCTAGAAAACTAAGCCTCCTTAGGACCTAGTCAACTTTAAATTAGATGATGGTATGAATAAAATATAATAACTTTTTGTTCCCTTAAAAAATGTCGCCCAACCTAGTGAATTTAAAACCTAGGTCTAAGTAGAACATGTGATCAAAGGAAAACTAAATAGACATGTAACAAGATGGGGGTAAAGAAAATTTCAAACTTTTTATTAAAAGTAAAAATTATAATGGAGGATTAAATCATTAAAAGGGTAAATGGTTGTTTTGTATGAACTTGCTAATTCTGAACTTAGTTAAAAATAAAAAGGGGAAACGTAAAGAAAAAGGGAAACTTAAAGAAAAGGGAAACTTAAAGAAAAAGGTGAATGTCTAACTTAGTAAGGAATCTAGCCTTTGGAACTTTCTATTTATGAACTCAACTAGGATTTAAGTAAGGCATAATTAATTTAAGAATTGTAAGGGAATATTGGGACACCGAGGAGCATTTTTAGGAATGCTTTTAGGTGGTGAGGAAAATAGGAAAAATATTTAATTAATAAATTGATTTTTTGGTGCAACTAGGGGATCATGCGACATGTGTACGAGGGAGGTTTTTCTTAATTAAATAAATGAAAAATGAATATAATGAGGGTTTGGGAAACTAATCACTTGAAAACTCTATAAAAGGGATGGCAGAGGAGGATTATGGATCACGTCTGGTTTGTGTAAGGATACGCTGCCAGAATTTTATCTTGACTAAATTTTCTCTTGTGGGAATTGGGATACCCATCTCGGGTAACGAGTGGTAGCTCAACCTTGTGAGGTGAGTTGGGCACTATCATTCTATGGTATTGTGTGTGTGGACCCTTTGTGGCTTGGGGGGCTCGGGGGGAAGAATATTACCCCTAGTGTTGGCTGGGAGGTATTGGTGAAGTCTCAGTCATTGGCAAGCAGTACTCGGATGGAGCACAAGCAAGACTTGGACGGAGCACAATCGTGGGATAACGACTTATGGTTATTCTTCATCGGTTATAGGTACGCAAGCGTGATTTTTTTGTAAAAAAAATAAAAGAAAAATTTTGGTTTAATTTTTGTACATGAATATCTAATGGCGAATGTTGAAGTTAATTTTGGACAGCAATGGTGAAATGTAAATCAAATAATTTATTTCCATCTTAGAATTAAAATTGTGTCAGTGAATTAGTTTCATTATTCCCTTATTGTTTAATGAAAAATGTTTCTTTATATAAATTCCTTGATTTATCATCTATTGTTAGATACATTGAAAACTTTTTGTTGATATATCTCTTAAAATCGTTGACCATCGGATCCCATCCTTTCCTTCGATTCTTTTAAAATTTGTTTAATGCGATTTGATGGAATGTGTTTCATTTTTTCTTCTGGAGTTGTCTGATCCTTTCGCGGCCAGATTGAGCACCACATCCCCCCTTTTTCCTGGCATAAATTAAGGCGAATTTGGAATTTCTGGGCCGAATCTTACGCATGTGCGTCTTGCCCTTATAGTCGTTGTTGTGTTGTAACTGATCCTTGATGGAAGTGGCGCTCTCCCTTGAATTAACGTTCTGAATTTTAGAATATTTGTTGCCTTGGATATTTTAGATAGCAGATTTATTGTTGTATTGATGAGTGTTGTGTTGAAAACTACGATTAAAACTACAGTCAACCCTTTGTGTTTTTGATAAACAAATACGCCCTGCATCTCCCTTCTTCCTATTGGGAAGAATTATCTCTGTGTTTTATTCTTAATTGTCTCTGTGTTTTATTCTTAAATATTTCTGTGTTTATTCTGAGATTCATGGGTTTGTCTAAGCCAAGATTTTAATATCCCTTATTTTAATTACAAAGATATTTTATTTTAAGAACACAGAGATCCCATTATCACTACAATGTTTTGTTCCATTTTTTTTTGGGAGGGTTCGGTTTTAGTTTAAGAACGATATTTTTAGGTAAAAGGGAGTAATTTAGGGTTCCTTTTCATTCATAAAGCAGAGCATTTAAGAGACACAGGGAGTGAAACCGTTGAGCATTATTTTTTCGCTAGAATGCTCACACTTTTTGATGGGGGACATTTCCATGAAGAGCAACATTAATAGAAAGCCACGAGGGCTAAAGATTAAGGGCTCCAAATTGAGAAGGCACCGCCAGAATGGGTACCTTACCTGGTATTTCATTCGTGGTCTTCCTTAAATGATTTTATTTATTTAGTGTTTAGTGTTGTCCGAGTTTCTGTGATTAGGAAATTTCTCTATCATAATTATGGCAGTCGGTTGTGGCAGGGTATCCGTTATGTGGTCATTCCTTTAAACCAATAAATTTTTTTATAAATTATTCTTTTACGACAGTTAATTGATCATATGAAGATCTTGTTAAACCATTTTTAAATAGTTAAATTTTTTCACACAGATACCAGCGAACGTGTATGGTATTAATAACTGGCTTGTAGTTAGCAGATTTTAATTTCAATAATTACCAGCGGTGGCATTTTGCCCAGCTGGTGTGTGTCAAATAATAAAGGCACACTTCACCGTGTTACTCATAAGGCTCCCAACCACACTCACCTTACTCAGGCCGTTCCCTTATTATACAACTTCTTTCGGTTAGATTTAGCAATTATTCCTACATTTATGTCTCCAAGTACGCAGGTTGATTTTAGCTCCATGTAAATTATTGTATGGTGATCAGATATGGTGTTCTAATCCATAGCTCGATTTCTTCAAAATTTTACCTAATTATTAATTGTGTTCTATTACATATCTCGAATTATTCAAAACTGGTATTAGATCTGTAATACATATATGAGCACCTTTTTAAAAAGAAAAAATAGTAATTATAATACTGTATTTAAGTTGATAACAACAAATTGTTTTCTTCCATAATGTGGTTAATGATTTATAAACCAAATCTGCATTTGGTGATATACTTGATTATTCGCATCTATCCTAATTTGGTTTTTCCTATTTGATATAAAGGTGATAGGTCCTCAATGTTTATAAATATTGGATGTCTAACTCAACAATTTCTTTAATGAAAAGGGTTATAAAAATGGGGTATAGTTTCGCAAACTAAATTTCTTCATGTTTAACACATCCTCCTTCCTCTTGAAACTTTAGAACATTGTCCTTCAATTTTCAAGAAATTATGTTTTGCTATAGTTCTTTTCCCTTTCATATCTAGAACTCTTCAACTCGATATTAGTTTAGTAAGATGTATCAGTATTTACTAAAACCTTGTTTTAATGTGAAGAAATTTTAATGAATTAAGAAAACGCATATAGAAGTTAGACTATGATTTTACAAACTACAAGTTCTTCACTTTAACACTTCTCTTTTCATTTACAACTTTAACTTCATCTTCGGTAATAATGCATGTTAGTGTCAGTGGATTTCAAGCGCGTTCAATTTTACATTTGGTAGACGGGTTAGAATTGTTTATTTGTGCATGGGTCCCTAGCATCTTTGTCATAAGGTGGCGATGTGATACCTTATGATTGGATCATTGCATGCGATGATCGACAAGCGCATATGAAACCTGACTTTGGATCATGCGTCTCCCACTGTGGATGATGTTGTTTTTATAAGTAAGGTTGTACTGGGTTGTAACATTATTGTGTTTGTCTCTCGCTCGCCGGGAAGGTTCTAGATATTGGTCGTCGAAGTTGTTGTGGTTGGTTGATTGATGTTGTCTTTTATATTAGTAGGAATTATCTTGCGTGTGTCAGGTGGGATGTAGACACCTCCTTGTTCCTTAGAACAGTCGCCAACCTTGAGACCTTAAATGGTCAAAATCGATGGGAACCTGGGCTTGAGCATTGTTTATGTGTCCTGGAGGTCCTAACCATTGCAGGGTAGGATGGACGAGTAATCATTTTTATTTTTCATATGATTGAATGTCGCATGTTGCTTCCCGCTGCATGATGTGCTAGTATGCTAGGTCGTTATGTTCCTTGTTGCGTGATTTTCATGCATTGTGTTCGTCGTCGTGTTGTGATGTTTGGATGTATGGTTGTTATTACTTTCTCAAAAAAAAAAGGTACATGTTTTGTGTCACATGTTATCGTAATGACTGGGGTCATTACATATGATATCAGAGTCGGTTCGACCCGCGACTTGGGATCACTACGAATTCCATTGATTAGATACTTGATTATAAAATGTTGCTAATTAAATTGATTTGTATTCGTGCAGGTAATCATGGTCAGAGGACGTCACAGGGGTAGACAATAGGGTGCTAGGGGAGGAGGTGTGACACCCCCAATAGCATCTACGCTTGAGGGGTCTAACCCTCAGGGAGACGAATAGGTTTTCAGGCAGGAACATATAGTTGTGGGTGATGTGGTTGGGTTGATGAGGTCCTTTCAGTAGATGTCTAAGGCATTGATCAACTGTTTGGATAGAGATGCATCCAGGGCATCGATGCCCCATGAAGGTCCACCGTGCGCTCCGGTCGGTACTAGTAGATTTCACCGCGAACTCGAGAAGGTCAAATTTCTCGAGTTATTTGGTGCCCCGGACAGCACAGCCACCGAGGCATGGTTGGAGAATATGGTGATGTACTTTTCACTTCATGACTATATCTCCAACATGAAGGTCTACATGACGTTATTTCAATTGATGGGGGGCACTCTTCTATGGTGGAAGACGCTCCTCTCGCAATTGAACATGGTCATCGAAGACATGTCATGGGAACTGCTCAAGGAACGGTTTTGGGAGAGGTATCTATCTAAGGAATTCATTGAGCGTCAGCTCAACAAGTTCAACACCTTGCAACAGGGCGGTCGTACGGTGCCCGAGTATGAGGCACATTTCATGAAGCTTCTTCGGTATGCTCCCCACCTGAATACCGAGAAACTTAAGGTCAACAAGTTTGTGTTTGGCCTTAATGTCAGCATTCGCGCAAAGGTTAGGATTATAATGCCTCAAACCTTGCATGATGTTGTTCAGAAGGCCCTCATAGCAGAGGAGGATATTATTAATAGGGGAAAGAGTAGGACTCCAGCAGGACAGGCATCATCTGGTGCGCAACAGCATTAGACACTAGCTAGGCATGCACCAGGGTATCGAGGTACTCTAAGAGGATCCACCTTCACTACACCTCGGTGACCAGCACCTCAGTAATGGACTCCTTACCGAGGACCACAGCACTAGCAGCAACATCGATCGCAACAGCAACAGTTTAGGCCTATTTAGCAGAAAAGACCAGGGTTCCAGGCTGGTGGGTTTTTGGCTTCTACTTCAGGTGCCAGGAGTACTAGACCAAAGAAAGGGTTGTGGACATGTGGAGAGCCACATTACCAATGTGACTGCCCAGTTGAGAGGACCAGAGCATCTGGATTAGCCAGACCCACTACCATGGGAGATTTGGGCAAGGCCCATCAGCTTCATGTAGCGGTGAATAACCACCAGGTAGAGCACCAGTCAACTGTGCTCAAGACGTCAGGTACCATCGCTGACCAGACCCTTAGTATTTTGATAGATTCAGGTTCTACAGAGAGTTTTATTTCTGGTGCAACGCTAAAAAGAACTAAGGTAAATACATTCAAACAGGACAAGTTCATCTTTGTAGAAATGGCTTCGGGAGCCAAACATGAGGTTGGAGGGAAGGTGACGGGTTGTAGCCTTAACCTGGGAGAGTTTTTCACAAGGGCCAACCTGTACGTCACGATCTTAGGGTCTTATGACGTCGTGATCGATATGGACTGGTTGGAATCACATGAGGCGATACTCAACTGTAAGATGAAACAATTGAGCTTGGTCGATGACAAGGGACAGAGACGCATGATTGTAGGTCAGAACCAGGGAGTCTCCCTGAGGTTCATCTCTTCCTTACAACTACAGAAGAGCATGTGCAAGGGATGTAATCTTTATGAGATCCTTGCGTTAAATGAGAAGGGAGTAGTGAAAGGTCTAGAAAAACTTCCGGTGGTGTGAGAGTTTGTGGACGTCTTCCCTGAGGAGTTACCTGGGATACTGCTAGAGAGGGAATTGGAATTTACCATCGACCTAAAACCGAGAAATGAACTGATAGAAAGAATGCCTTATCGGATGTCAACCCCGTAGTTACAGGAGTTGAAAATGAAACTGGAGGAGTTGTTGGACCTAGAACTTATACGTCCAAGTGTGTCACCGTGGGGTGCGCCTATTATATTCATATAAAATAAGGATGGGTCGTGGAGACTATGCGTTGACTATCGTCAATTGAAAAAGGAAACGATCAAGAATCAATATCAGTTCCCAAGGATTGATGATCTATTTGATCAGATGAAAGATATGATGGTTTTTTCAAGGATCGACATGAGATCAGGGTATCACCGGTTATGGATCAAGGAGGACGACATCCCTAAGACTACCTTTAAGATGAGGTTTGGACATTATGAGTTTATTTTTTTACCATTTGGACTAACGAACGCCCCAGGGGTATTTATGAGTTTGATGAATGGGGTGTTCTGCGAATACTTGGACAAGTTCGTCCAAGTATTCATTGGCGATATATTGATTTACTCTCGGATGATGGAGGATCATGATGAGCACTTGCGCTTGGTACTATAGTGTCTACGAGAGAACAAATTGTATGGGAAACTGTCTAAATTCTAGTTTTATCAATCGAAGATTCACTACTTAGGGCATCTCATCTTCGACGAAGGTATCGTTGTGGATCCAACAAAGGTCGAGGCTATTATGGAATGGTTTGTGCCTACAAATGTCCCCAAAGTGTGTATCTTCGTGGGTTTAGTGGGATACTATCGACGGTTCATCGAGGGTTTTTCAAAGATAGCAAATCCGATTACAGAATTGTAAAAGAAGAACAAGAAGTTTGTTTGGACCGAGAAATGCGTGGAATCCTTTCAGAGGCTCAAGGAGTTGTTGACGACAACACCAATACTAAAGGTTTGGGACATGGACGCGGACTTATTGGTATGCACTGATGCATCCAAAGAAGGCTTAGGCAGAGTCTTGATGCAAGACGGTCGACTGATCACTTACATCTTGAGAAAGTTGAGAAGGCATGAGGAGAACTATTTGATGCATGATTTGGAGTTGTTAGCCATTGTTTATGCCTTGAGAGTTTGGAGACAGTACCTTATTGGATGAAAATTTGAACTAAAAATGGACCATTGTGGTCTACAACACATCTTTATGCAAAGCAACTTGAACGCGCGACAAGGACATTGGTCGGAATTTCTTAGCGAGTACGATTTCGAGATTACTTACATAAAAGGAACAATGAACAGAGTGGTTGATGTGTTGATTTGAAGACCACACATATTTTCGGTGATGCCTCTTCAGATGAATCTACGTGAAAATATTCAAACTTTACAACGCGACGATGACTGGTACAAAGTGGTCAAGGATTTTATCAGAAAAAACACAATGATGGTACCAAAATTTGAGGGATTTACTGTGGACAACGACAAATTATTGAGATTTGAAATTTGAATTTACGTACCACCCAACGACGAGTTGAGGAGTTTGATCCTAAACGAGGCTCATAGAGCAGTGTACATGGCTCATCCTGGAGTCACGAAGATGATGGTAGACCTTAAACCCTTATTCTTCTGGAAAGGAATGAAGGAAGACATAGTCAACTACATGGCAAGATGTCTAGAATGTCAGTAAGTGAAGGCTGAACATAGACATCTGGAAGGATTACAACAGCCACACACTATTCTGGAATTGAAATGGGAGGTCATTTCAATGGATTTCATTTTTGGATTGCCACTGACGGCAAGGAGATATGACTCGATTTCTTTGGTAGTCAACACTTTGACGAAGAGTGCCCATTTTATTCCTGTGCGTACGATGTATTCCTCAAAGAGTGTGCTCTAATAAATTAGGGACATTTGGAAATGTGAATGAGGCTATTGGAATAAGGGGCCTTGCTATGGTACTAAACATTAAATGCAATCCCAAATCACAGGTCTATACCATAGAAACAAAACTCAAAGGGGGGACTTAATAATGTGTGAATCATTACAAGGATGAGTCAAGAGACCTTGATATTGTCATAATGCAAGTCTAGCACCACTACTACACGACAAATTCCATACAATAATATACAAAGGGATATGTGTATGGCTAGTACTAAGTGAAAATATGTTGGACATGGTGTTATGTTTTCATTGATGTCAACAAGGGTTAATATGAATTTATCATCCAGAAAATTATCCAGCTATACTAGTTGCAGGAAACGACAGTAAAGAACAAAGAACAATGTTGATCGTTGGATCAAAATAAGAGCACAATCAAACGGTAAAAGAATGAGGAAAAAATTTTGATCGTTAGATCAAAATAAGAGCATGATCGGACGGTAAAAGAATGAAGAAACAATGTTGATCATTGGATCAAAATGAAATCATGATCAGATGGCTCAGATCTCTTTCTGCGAGTCCAATGAGAAAAAAAAATTGGCTTAGTATCATACTCTATCAATATCACTTAAACATTTCTAAGTATGGTTCATTATGGAGGCAACCGAAGTTGGGCATTCATTTTGATGACATCCAAGAAGAAATATGAGTCTGTGAGTCTAAAAGTCCATGAACCTGAGAAAAATCACTGAAATTGTTTTCTAAGTATAGGTTCATCTTGGAGGCTGCGGAAGTTGGGTGTGCATTTTGATGACACCCGAGAATACATGTGAGTCCGCAAGTCCGAGATTCCATGAACCTGTCACACAAAATAATTCTAAGTGTATGAAATTAATAAGAACCGTCCACTCAACGGTTGGTTAAATCCAAACTGTAGATTTGTCTAAAAGATACTAGATAAACCAGGGTCATCCACTCAACACTTGATTATATCTGAATTTTCCATTTAATTAAACGTTGAGATAAGGCATAGATACAAATCTATGAAGTGTCGAAACCCCGAAATCCCACCAACCATTAGAAGGAGGGAAGAATTTGAGAGTAATGTGAGTTGTTAGATCAAGCAGTGGAAGGATAATGTAAGCACTTCAACAGGTATTACTTCGGTGGAGTTGAACAACATTAGATTTGTAATATCCCGGAGTCCCAGAGTATCGAAACCCTAAAGATCATTGATATAATATCCTTCATGATCTTTCTAGACCATCCAATCGATGAGAAACATGGTGAAAAGTGTGGTCATTCGGCATTGACCCTCTGGACGTAAAGAAATTTGAGTCAGCTAAAAATCTCAAAGGCCGAAATAGCGAAATCACGCAAATTGTCGATCTAAGATCCGTTTGGGACCTTTCTCAACCATTTGATTAAGAAGTATAGAGCAATGATCCGGGAGGGAGACATATGGGAGAAGACAAAGATGACACATGGCCCAATCAACTGGTGACAAGTGTCAAGGCCCATTTGGAACATAAGGTCTGTGAGAGTCATGAATCAAGGTGACATGTGGCTCCACATTAGTAAGACCATGTCAACAATGGGTGACATGTGGCACACATACCATGGGTCCATGTCACTAAAGGAGAATCATGGTCATTCAACACTGACCATTCAGGGAGTAAAAGAGTTTGAATCGACCGGATATCCCAAAGGACGAATTTCGAAGGACTTGGTTCCAGCACCAGTCTCATGATAAGGTAAATGAGTTGATTAGAGGCACCAAGGGCCTAGAAGTAAATAAGCCCACAGACATTTGAATAAGGTCCTATGTAGAAGAATAAAGGCGAAAAGAGAAATCGCTTAAGGAACAATGCTTAGAGTGGATAAGCATGTGGTTTCAAGCCCGCGATCACAAGGAGAGTGGATTGAAGGAAGCACCTAGCTACAAAATTTGAATCCAGATACAAGAAAACAATCTGTGAAGGACTAAAATGATAAAACGACTTAGAAGGGATTTGAATTCTTTTAAAATTAAAATCAAATATTAATAAAACAAAAATGTCACCATTAATGTTGATTAAATGAAGAGGTGTGATGATTCATTATTAAAAGACACAATGGTTCATTATTAAAATAAAAAATGGTTCAAACTCATACCTATTGAAATAATATATAAACCAGAAACTATGGTGGAAAGAAAGTGTATCGGTGGTCTAATTCAGAAGATCAAACACAGACATAGTCCAAGGAAGAATGTGAAACATTCACATGAAGTGAGGGTGGTAGGGAGGAGCAAGGGAGGATTGGAGTCCTCTACATGTTGAAGTGTAAAACAAGGGAGTTGATGCTTTCTCAAGTTGGTTCTTGAAAACAAGGGACTTGGTGCTTGAAAAACAAGGAGTTGGTGCTTCCTAGAGTTGGTGCTCTAAACAGGGGATTGGTGTCTCCTTGAGTTGGTGCTCAAAAGAAGAGAGATTGGTGTCTCCTACACATTGTAACTTGTACTTTTTGTAATTGTTATATTTAATTTATGTTTTCAGTACATTCTTGTTGAACAATTATTAAGTTTATTAATTAATTATTATTAAAATTTTGATAAAGAAGCAGTATTGATTCATCCCTCCTCTCAGTATTGGCCAACATTTCAACAAAATACACACATTACAATCTTACACAAGATCAAGTCTATTGAAATGAACAAATTGAGGGTCCCAATCACAACAAGCACCTCACTACATGCAATCTCTTGTAAATTTTGAACTAGATTGAACAACCTAAAGTTTTAAAAGAAAATATAAGAGAACTTTAAATGAATTTGAGAGAAAAACATACAAAATTTTCACAAATTTTACAAAGGATTCACAAATTAAACCCCTCAAAGAGAAATTTATTCAAATATCCATAAAAAAATTCCTTCTCTAAAGAAATAAAAGGAAATACAACACCTATAAGTTGAATAGGTGATGTCCTTAGAACATTGTCAAATGCAATGATGAAGTCCACTTATGCCTTCATTGAGCCATGTTCTCATGGCATGTATTGTGTAAATTGCCAAGGAACTAGATTATTCATGTGCATGTGTGCTAACAAGAAGGATCTCAAACCCTAGCAACTGACATAGATGAATCTAATGAGTCACAAATAAGAAACCTGTAATGGAAATTGCACAAAGTTAAGGTAAGATGACCATGAGAGCAAGGGATGCCACCAAGGTTTAAATATCTTTTCCACATGTTAAAATGGGTTTGTACCATGTCATTGGGACATTGAGGATTGTAGCTCCTTATAAATTAATCAAAAACAAAATATACTACTTTAAAAAAATGAACATGAGTACAAGGGAGAATACCCAAAATAATCCACTAACCAAAACTTGCCCTAAAAATAATAAATTGATTTTATTAGTGTCTAATTGGGATCATTGTGGCCTACACGAAGCATGCAAGTCCACCAATAACAACAATAGGGTTACATGACACAAGTTGAATACATGTCATATTGATCAAAGATGACTTGTTGAGCAAGTTACCATTTTGGAATTTGGCAATGGGAATGCTCCACATGGTTTCCTAAAGTGTGGACCCAAGGACCTTCAAAGAGAGGCCAACTTGGGATTGTGGTGCAAACCCAAGTGGCCCCCAATATTGTTGGAGGGTTATTACATGTGGTTCGAAATGGTTTAGGTGTGCCAAAGTCTAGATTTGAGATGTTGCAATATTGAATAATTCAAAGAAATGCTTAAGCCATATCACAATACAAGACCTAAGGAAATTTTAAGTAATTGTAATAATGGGATCCCTACTTTATGGAGACTAGCATTTGATGCATCATCAAACATAATAGATGTAAAATATCAAAGTTTGGTGTTAGAGTTGTTGTTCAAATACCTTTGTCATGGTTCTCTCTTCTTGTTCTTTCACCAATTTAAAATTTGGCCTTCTTGAAATTCATGATGTTACTTCTACAACTTACATTACTACTTTTATACAAGTTTTATTCAAATATGTGTGTCTTGGAAATTTTTTTATGACATAAATACCTCTCTATACTAAGATGCTTCAAACACTATAAAAATTGTATATTTGACACTCTCATTGGGCATATTTCTCCAATTTACTTTCATATTATCATAGGTGGTTTATAAAGTTTTTCAAATATTCACTTTTGCAAATCCCAAAGAACATATTTTAAATAAATTGTATGGAACATTAGGGATCACAAAAGGACTAGGCATTGTATAGATAAAGAATTGAAAAACCCAAAGCCTATATTTTGAATAAATTGTATGGATTGTTAATAATAATAAATCATTATCATTGACTTTTTAGAGTAAACACCCATATGAAAATAAAATGAGATAATTTCATCATTATTGGCATTTGATAATTGGCACTCGTATTGTCCAGTTTTCGATGATATTCCCTGGAACGGAGTGACCTTGAGATTGTTGAAATCATATTTTTTTTTGTTCAAATAGCAAGTTTGGCCATCTAGTTCAATTCATAAACCTGATTTTACTCTGGAAATGCAATTTGTGATAGGAGAGATTACAATTTGTAGTTCGGGAGATTTGCATAAGCATGTTCCTCCCAGATTCTTATGAGAATTATGGTCTAGATGAGGGACAGAGTGAGTTCTCCTTCTTCGACGCTTCATTGAATATGGTTGTATGTTTCATGGAAATGCAATTAATATATTGGTTCACCAATAAGATAATATGTTCATTATTGGGTGGAGTCTTGATAACAAAGACATGGTACACTACTAAAGTAATTTATTAGTTGCTACCAAATGAGTTTCTTCTGGAAAAAAAAATATTTCTCTTAGAAAATGTCAAAGGGCCAATTGTCCTCAAATTCTAGTTTAATATAAATAATATATGTCTTAGACGAAAATTATCCATCTCTCTGAAATATTGCACAAAACATTGAAGTGACAAGTTCTTTGCATAGATGTTTGCAAGGTTACAAGTAGGCACCTTGTCACTTCAATGTTTTGAGCAATATTTTTGAGGGATGCTTAATGTATGCCATAGGTATTATAGATAATTATTCAGTCAATGAATTCTTTGTTTCTAAAGTGAGTTAATAAGTGGACAAAGTCAACCTTTCCAGTGAGTGTTTTTTTAGGAAGTTAAACTTGCACCTTGATTCACTCATTTTTTTACAAATTCCAACGATTTGGGTCATTTTAAAATGGGTCAATACATTTCAGGGAAAAGTTTCATGGTCAAATTTCTCATCAATTAGATGGAACTATGAGTTTAGACAAAATTCCTCCATGATTTGGAGGATAATTTACACCAAAAGAAAGTGAATTTGTCCACTTATTAACTTGCACTTTTATTTTTAAATATGATTGACAATAACTTACAATAGTTTGTTGGCTAAGTTTTTGTTTTATTTGTTTTGTCTTTCTCAAAATTTCTTTATTTACAAAAAAAATATGCGTTTAATTTTTATATCAAATTACCGTTTAATGCCATATTGTAAATCATAAAAACCAACCTAGAACATATACTGTTCATGACTAAATAAACATAGAACATATACATTTCATGACTAAATAGTAGTTGGCATAGCCAAACCTAGAACACATACATTTCATGAGTGAACAGTGGTTGACATGTCCTTACATGTTTGAGTTCAAATATATTTTCTTCCTTAGTATTTTTATGTGATTTAGGTATTACTTTACCCAGATAATACAACAAAACAAAAATTGGTCCAAGTAGGGTGAGTGAAAATGAAACCACCCTAATCAAGAGGTTTATCTATTTCGGAAGTTGTCCAAACCAACCTTCATATGTCATATTTTAAATTATAAACTTTTGTTATATACAAATTGATGAGGATGGCATAGTCCTAGTTCGGATGGCATAGTCCTAATTCTAGATGAGTACAAAATTGTTCACCATATTCCTTAGCAAGTAACAAGAGCTTGAAGTTGTTGATGTATGTATCAACCAAGGATTATGCCTCTAATAGTAAACTCCTACATCCTTGCATAACATGGTGCTTGTTCCATTAATTTTATGGAGAAACAAAATCTAAAAGCAGATCGACAAAAGGCTTTGGCCTAATCAAGATTGACGAATGGGAAATAACTACTTAAACTTAACTACTCAAGAAACATGTCCTAAATTACAATTGATGTGCATGAATCTAATGAGTCATAAGCAAAATATTCACAAGTACAAATAAGAAACCCTCAATGGAAATTGTACAAAGTCAAGGTAAGATGACCATGAGAGCAAGGGATGTCACCATGTTATATCAAGGTAAAAGCATTGGTGAAGCTTTAGGAGAGGCACAAGGTTCAAATCCATTTCTCGCATGTTAAAATGGGTTTTTACTGTGTCAATGCAACATTAAGGTTTGTATCTCCTTAGAAAGTAATCAAAATCAAAATATACTACTTAAAACAATGAGCATGAGTACAAGGGAAAATACCTAATATAAACCATTAACCAAAACTTACCCTAAAAAAATAAAGTTATTTTTATAGCGTCTAATTAGGATCATTGCAGCCTACATGAAGCATGCAAGTCCACCAATAACAACAATAATATTACATGACACAAGTGTAATTACATGACGTATGGATTGAACATGACTTGTTGAGAAAGTTACCATTGTGGAATTTAGCAATGGGAATGCTCCACATGGTTTCCTAAAGTGTGGACCCAAGGACCTTCGAAGAGAGGCCAACTTGGGATTGTCATGTGAACACAAGTGGTCCCCAATGTTGTTGCAGGGTTCCTACATGTGGCTCCAAAGGTTTTAGGTGCGCCAAAGTCTAGATTTGAGATGTTGCAATATTGAATAATTAAAAGAAATAGAAAGTCATATCACACTAGAAGACCCAATGAAATTTTAAGGAATGTTGTGCTGTAATAATGCATAGTCAAACAAAATAGATGTAAAATATCAAGTTTGGTGTTAGAGTTTTTTTTCAAAGACCTCTATGATGGTTCCTTCTTCTTGTTCTTGCCCCAATTTAAAATTTGTCTATCTTGTAATTCAATCTATTACTTGTACAACTTACAGTACTACTTTTATACAATTTTCATTCAAAATCTGTGCATATTGGAATTGTTTCTATGACATAAATACCTCTCTATATTAAGATGCTTCAGACACTCTATAAAAATTGCATATTTGGCACTCTCATTGGTCATCTTTATCCAAGTTAGTTTTGTATTATCATAGCTGGTTTATAGAGTTTTTCAAATATTCTCTTTTTCAAATCCCAAGGCACATATTTTAAATAAATTGTTTGTAACATTAGGGATCACAAAAAGACGAGACAATTTATAGCTAAAGAATTGCAAAACCCAAAGCCTATATTTTGAATAAATTGTATGGAACGTTAGGAATCATAAAATAATAAGCATCGACTTTTTAAAGTAAACACCCATATGCAAACAAAACGACATAAGTTCAGAATGATTGGCATTTGATAATTGGCACTCATATTATCTTCTTCTTTTTTTAATGATATTCCACATTTCTCCCAGATTCCTACAAGAATAGTGGTCTAGAATCAGGATAGAGTGAGTGCCCCTTCTTAGACACTTCATTAAATATGGTTGCATGTTTCATGGAAATGCAATAAATATACTAGTTCACCAATAATATAATATGTTCATTGTTGGGTGGATTCTTGATAACAAAGATATGGTACACTAATGAAGTAATTTATAGTTGCTACAAAATGAGTTTCATCTATAAACAAATTCTTTCTCTTAGAAAATGTCAAAGGGCCAATTTCCCTCGAATTCTAGTTTAAGATAAATTATATATGTCTTAGACTAAATTATCCATCCCTCTGAAATCTTGCTTGAAACATTGAAATGATAGGTTCACTGCACAGAACTTTGCAAGGTTACAAGCAGGGACCTTGTCACTTCAATGTTCCAAGCAAGATTTTGTAGGGGTGCATAATGTGTTCCATATGTGTTATACATAATTCTTTAGTCGATGAATTCTTTATTTTTAAAGTGAATTAATAAGTGGCCAAACTCAACCTTTCCAATGAGTTTTTTTTATCATGTTAAAGGTCCAACTTGATCTACTCACTTTTTCCCAAATTCCAACGATTTGGGGTGTTTTGAAATGGGTCAATATCTTTCGGGGAAAAGTTTCATGGTCAAATTTCTCATCAACGAAGTGGAACTAAGACATTAAAAAAAAAAACCTCCCTGATTTGGAGGAGAATTTACACAAAAAAAGGTGAATTTGTCCACTTATTAACTTGCACTTTTATTTATTTTGTTTATTTACATACAATTGATGATAACTTACAATAGTCCTTTTCCTAAGTTGTTGTCTTTCTCAAAAAAAAATTATTTACTAAAAAATATGCATTTAGTTTTATATCAAATTACCATTTAATACCACATGATTGTAAATCATAAAAACCAACCTAGAACATATACATTTCATGAATGAATAGTGGTTTACATAGCCAAACCTAGAACGTATACATTTCATGAGTGAACCATGGTTGACATGGCCTTACCTATTTGAATTCAAATATATTTTCTTCCTTAGTATTATATGTGATTTAGGTATTACTTTACCTAGATAATACAAAAAACACAAAAATCAAAAATTGGGCCAAGTAGGGTTAGTGAAAACCAAACCACCCTAATCAAGAGGTTTATATTTTTAGAAAGTTGTACAAACCAACCTAAATATGTGATATTTTCAATTATAAACTTTATTATATACTGTTTGATGAGAATGACACAGTCCAAATCCTAGATGAGTCCATAGTTGTTCACCTTATTTCTTGGCAGGTGATGAGAACCTAAATATGTTGATGTATGTATCAACGAAGGATTACACCTATGATAGTAAAATCCTACTTCCTTGCATAGTATGGTGCTTGTTCCACTACTTTTATCGAGAAACAAAATCTAAAAGTAGAACCACAGAAGGCTCCAACTTGATCATTTGATCAAAGGGAAATAACTGCTTAAACTTAACTACTCAACAAACATGTCCTAAAATTACAGTTGACCCACATGAATCTAATGAGTTACAAGAAAGATATTCAAAAGTACACATAATAAACCCTCAATGGAAATTGTACAGAGTCAATCTAAGAAGAACATGAGAGAAAGGGATGCCACCATGGTGTATCAATGTAAAAGCATCGGTTAATCTTTGGGAGAGGTGAAAGGTTCAAATATCTTTCCTGCATGTTAAAATGGGTTTGTATTGTGTCACTGTGGCATTGAGGTTTGTATATTTCCATAAATTAATCAAAAGAAAAATATACTATAAAAAAACGAGCATGAACACAAGGGAAAAGACACAAAATAAGCCACTAACCAAAACTTTCCCTAAACAAAATAAAGTACTTTTTATACGATCTGATTGGGATTATTGTGGCCTACATGAAGAATACAAGTCCACCAATAAAAATAATAAGGTTACATGACACAAGTGGAATTACATGACATATCGATCAAAGGTTACTTGTTGAGCAAGTTACCATTGTGGAATTTGGCGATCAGAATTCTCCACGTGATTTCCTAAAGTGTCGACCCAAGGACCTTTGAAGAGAGGCCAGCTTGGGAATGTGGTGCAAACCCAAGTGGCCCCCAATGTTGTGTTGATTACGTTTGGTTTTCATTGATGTCAGCCCTTGAAGAAAGCCTTGTAGCATAAAGGTTTGGGTAATGGACCCAATATTGTTTGATGTAAATATGACTCATTATTGTTTTTTCATGGTTGATAAGAAGTAAATATGGATGAACTCCAAAGTGGTCCCCTTATGGTGAAATCCCTCACGGGAAGACACTTTGTGGAGTAAGAGAACCCATGCTTAATTGTGGAATAATGAGATGAAGGACAGTGAATTTGTAAGGGAAATTATCCTAGATAGATAGTGCTTATCATGCCATTTCTGGTGGTATGTAGAATGTCACATAACTTCTCACGGTTATAGAGTTATGACCATGTGAAGTTGGAGAACCCAGGTTTGAGTAATGGACTCAAGTTTGTTTGATGGATAACGGTATGATTTTTGCTATATTTGAAGGTAATACTATTCTAGATGGATAGTACATGTCATTCCATTTTTGTTGGTATGTGGAATGTCACATAACTTCTCACGGTTTGAGAGTTATGGCCTTACGAAGTTGCAGGACCCTCATATGTCATCTAGAAGCCCCAAAAGGTCAAAGTAGTCAAAGTGGTTTAAGAGATTTTAAAAGGTAAATAATAAAGTGAATTGATGAGTGTATTATAATTCAAAGTGGATACAAAATAAATTATTTCAATAATAAATTTAATGGAGAAATTAGAAGTGGTTTAACCCTAAAATAAGGAAAGTGGGCCAAGTGACCTAGAAGATGTTTTTAAGGAAGTTACTTGGAGAGTATAAATAAGAGGCAAGGCACTCTCATTTTAATCACACTTGAGCATATTGAATATATATAGGTGCCTGAGGTAAAAAAGGATATCTAAGCCAAATTTCTAAGGGAAGTTGAAGAAACGAAGGCCGAAATGCAGGAAGGATAAATTCTTTTGATGGTGCTTTCTAAGGTATGTTATTTACAGGTCATCTCACCATTTTCGCTATAACTTTTTTTCTATAATGATTCAGAATGTGAAATTGTTATGCCATTGATAAAACATACCCAAGTATCTATGGTAAAAAATCAAGCTTGTGGGTCATTGTATTTTTGGATTTACACTCTGTGGAAAATAGGGTTTGTGGCTAGTCCTGAAACTAGTCAAAAACATGTGTTTTTGGTAAAAACGTCATAACTTCTTCATAACATATCCAAATTTAGTGATACCAAATGTGTTGGTTAGGGTATAGTCGGTAGTATGATTTGTAACACTTTTAGATCAATTCAATGAATTTTAGTGCGGGGCACACTCTACAAGGTCGCTCTCTAGAATAAGCCAGAATTCAGCAAGGTATGTCAATTTTGCTATAACTCCTTTTCTGAGAGGTTCCAAATAGTGACACCTGGAGAATTGCATAAAAAAAATTGAAGAACATTATGTATCAGTTTCATATATTTATACATTACAGGTTCAAAGTTATGATTACTTCAAGTTAGGGTTGTTTACTAATCCAAAACTAGGCATGTGAGACTAAAGAAAAGTTTGATGAAAATGCTAGTCTCTTGTTGTTAAAGTTAAGGAAGGTTTGCAGGAATGTGATCATATACACCAGGTCTATTACAGAGCTACAAATCATATTTGGATAATGAAATTCATGAGGACGTTTGGTTGAGGTACACATTGAGTACATGGTTGAGACAAGTAGTTGATGAGTTGGCACATACATGAGGTGTATAGTTGATGATGTTGGTACATATTGATGAGTCATAGTTGATGAGTAGTTGACACATGATTGGTACATACTTGGTACATGGTTGGATG
>ML777667.1:432633-450980 GCA_009831015.1 Picea engelmannii
TCCTCCCTAATTTGGAAGAGAATTTACACCAAGAAAAGGTGATTTTGTCCACTAATTAACTTGCACTTTTATTTTTTCTATTTTTTTAAAATTTAGTTGACAATAACTTACAATAGTCCTTTGGCTAAGTTGTTGTATTCTTTGTTTTATCTTTCACAAAATTTCTTTATTTACTAAAAAATATGCATTTAATTTTATATCAGATTGCCATTTAATACCACATTGTAAACCATAAAAGCCAACCTAGAACATATACATTTCATGAATGAATAGTAGTTGGCATAACCAGACCTAGAACATATACATTTCATGAGTGAACCATGGTTGACATGGCATTACCTGTTTGAGTTCAAATCTATTTGTGTCATTAGTATTTTATGTGACTTAGGTATTACTTTACCCACATAATACAACAAAACAAAATTTGGGACAATTTGGGTTAGTGAAAACCAAACCACCCTAATCAAGAGGTTTATGTTTTTAGGAAGTTTTCCAAACTAACTTGCATGAGAAACCCTCAATGGAAATTATACAAAGTCAAGGTAAGATGACCATGAGACCAAGGGATACCACCATGGTGTATCAAGGTAAAAGCATTGGTTATGATTTGGGAGAGGTGCAAGGTTCAAATCTCTTACTCGCATATTAAAATGGTTTGTATTGCGTCAATGAAACATTGAGGTTTGTAGCTCCTTAGAAATTAATCAAAAGCAACATATACTATTTTAAAAAAATGAGCATGAATACAAGGGAAACGACCCAAAATAAGCCACTAACCAAAACTTACCCTAAAAAAAAATCAATTTTTATAGGGTCTAATTGGGATTATTATGGCCTACATGAAGCATGCAAGTCCACCAATAACAACAATAAGGTTACATGACACAAGTGGGATTGCATGACATATTGATTGAAGGTGACTTAATGATAAAGTTAACATTGTAGAATTTGGCAATGGGAATGCTCCACATGTTTTCTTGAAGTGTGGACACAAGGACCTTCGAAGTGAGGCCAACTTGGGATTGTGGTGCAAACCCAAGTGGCCCCCAATGTTGTTGGAGGGTTCCTACATGTGGCTCCAACCGGTTTAGGTGTGACAATGTGTAGATTTGAGACATTGCAATATCGAATAATTCAAAGAAATGCTTAAGCCATATCACACTACAAGACCTGAAGGAATTTTAATGAATGATGTGTTGTAACAATGGACTCCCTACTATATGGAGACTAGTATTTGATGCATTATCAAACATAGTAGATGTAAAATATCAAGTTTGGTTTTAGTGTTGTTGTTCAAAGACCTCTATCGTGGTGCCCTCTTCTTGTTCTTGCCCTAATTTAAAATTTGATCTTCTTGTAATTCAATCTATTACTTGTACAACTTACATTATTAATTTTATACAATTTTCATTCAAATTTTGTGTCTTGGAATTGTTTTTACAACACAAATACCTCTATAAACTAAGATGCTTTAAACACTATAAAAATTGTATATTTGACACTCTCATTGACCATCTTTCTCCAAGTTACTTTCATATTGTCATAAGTGGTTTATAAAAAATTTCAAATATTCTATTTTGCATATCCCAAACACGTATTTCAAATTAATTGTTTAGAACATTAGGGATCACAAAAATACAAGACGTTCTATAGCTAAATAATTGCAAAACCCAAAGCCTATATTTTGAATAAATTGTATGGAACGTTAGTAACCAAAAATAATAATCATTGAATTTTTAAAGTAAACACCCATACGCAAACAAAACGGAATAAGTTTAGCATGATTGGCATTTGATAATTGGCACTCATATTGTCCAGTTTTCAATGATATTCCTCGGAACTAAGTGACCTAGAGATTGCTGAAATCGTATATTTTGTTACTCAAGTAGCAATTTCGATCATCTAGGTCAATTCATAAACTTGATTTTACTCTAGATTTGTAGTTTGTGATGGGCAAGATTATAATTTTTAATTGGGACCATTTTCACAAGCATATTCCTACGAGATTTCTACAAGAATTGTGGTCCAAAAACGGGACAAAGTAAGTGCCCCTTCTCTGACGCTTCATTGAATATGGTCACATGTTTCATGGAAATGCAATTAATATATGGGTTCACCAATAAGATAATGTTGGGCAAAGTCTTGATAACAAAGATACGGTACACTAGTAAAGTAACTTGTTAGTTGCTACCAAACGAGTTTCTTATGAAAACAAATTTTCTCTTAGAAAATGCCAAAGGGTTGATTGCCATGGATCTCTATTTTAAGATAAATGATATATGTCTTAGACAAAAATTATCTATCTTTCTAAAATCTTGTCCAAAACATTGAATTGTCAGGTTCCCTGCACGAAACTTTGCAAGGTTACAAGCAAGGATCTTATCACTTCAATGTTTTGAGCAAGATTTTTGAGGGGTGCATAGTGTATGTCATATGTCTTATACAAAATTCTTTAATCGATGAATTCTTTGTTTTTAAAGTGAGTTTATAACTGGACAAACTCAAGTTTTCCAATGATATTTTTTTCAAGCAAGTTAAAGTTCCACCTTGATCTGCTCATTTTTTCCCAAATTCCAACAATCCGGATCATTTTAAAATGGGTCAAATATCTTTTGGGGCAAAGTTTCATGGTCAAAGTTCTCATCAATTAGCTAAAACTATGACTTTCAACAAAAATCCTCCCTAATTTGGAGGAGAATTTACACCAAAAAAATGTGAATTTGTCCACCACTTTTTCTTTTTTTTTAAATATAGTTAACAATAACTTACAATAGTCCTTTGGCAAAGAAGTTGTGTTCTTTATTTTTTCTTTCTCAAAATTTCTTTATTTACTAAAAAATGTGCATTTAATTTTGTATCAAATTACCATTTAATACTACATTGTAAGTCATAAAAATGACCCTAGAGACTAGAACATATACATTTAATAAATGAATAATGATTAGCATAACCAAACCTAGAACATATACATTCCATGAGTGAACCATGGTTGTCTTGTAACTGACAACAAAACCACCCCAATCAAGATTTATCTTTTTAGGAAATTATCCAAACCAACCTTCATATGCTATATTTTCAATCATAAACTTTTATTATATACAGTTCACCCCAATCAATATATTTTTAAGAAGTTGTCCAAACCAACCTTCCTATGCTATATTTTCAATCATAAACTTTTATTATATATAGTTTGATGATACAGTTGGATGAGGACGACACAACCACAGTCCAAATTCTAGATGAGTACAAAGTCACAAAATTGTTCACTATATTTCTTAGCAGGTAATGAGAGCCTGAAGCTATCGATGTATGTATCAACCAAGGATTACACCTCTAGTAGTAAACTCTTACACCTGGAACAAGCATAGCAGTACTTTTATGGAGAAACAAATCTAAAAATAGATCCAAAAAAGGCTCTGGCTAAATCATGATTGACCAAAGGGAAATAAAATCTGGAAATTAACTACTCAAGAAACATTTCCTGAACTTAAAAATTTGCCTCTTAGCAACATTACTATTAGGAGTAACTAAAATTCCTTATTTTCCCTCAGTTAAAATAATGTTGAACCTAATTCTTATCCTTCACATCGTTAGCTCCCACTAATTCATAGACTTATTGAAAGAGTCCATTAGCATTTTGAATTTAGCACTCCTTTCACCACCACCGCATCAACAGAAGAACAAGTATTTAATTAATTGCGGGTTAAAAACCAAGAACAATATTATTAAAATTTGCATAATCTTTTGTATCCACTTCATTTTAAAGATATAATCTATACAATTTTTAGAAGTAGTAATGGTGAACTCATTTTCTTAAAACTAGTATGCTCGTGGAAGCAATATCAGTGCACATGAGGAATAAATTTCAAGTAAAAAGCAGAGAAACTAGTATCCAGCAAAGATTGCAGAGTGAACAAATAGTAAATGTATGGCAGTGGTTTTTCCATGGATGATAAGGGAAAGCAAGAAAAGAGAAAATTAGAAACAAATCTACTACATTTAATTTCATAGGGGACTAAACGTGGTCGTGTAATTGGTATTATAATAATAATAATAATCTATTTTTAAGGTCACGACCAAGCCAAACACCAAATTGGTGTATGAGACCTCCTCCGCTCAGCAATTTTGACTAGTAAAGTCTACGAAGGTATACATACCCTACCCCCTGGAATTGAACTTATGACCTCTTATGAGTACAGAAAGAGTATTTATCATAAATGTGATGATTGTGCATCAATATAATAGGAAGCCATCATAGGCTGAATTATGTGCTATAATCAATAGGCATGATCACCTACCCAAGGACATGATGTGAAGAACTTGCTACCATGGTAGATTGTACTAAGCCCGAGAGATTTATTAGTGCCTCTTGAAAATCCAAACAGCCTAGCCGCACCCAAGGCCTTTGTGTGATCCATAAGGAATCCAGTGTCGTATCAAGAGTCTCGGGCTGTTTAAAGGCACAGTTCCACTCTTGCGACACATGTGAGGCCGTATCAGTAGTCTCGGGTTGTTTAAAGGCATAGTTTCCACTATTGCGACCTCCTGAAAGATTTGCTAGTTTCTGCCTGAGCAGTCGGCCAGGAGCCTGTCTAATCTTCTTTCAGGAAGACATAAGACTAAACGCCCTTCTTTTCTATGTAGAAATAGTATTATCTACTACAATGGATTCCCCAGCATTTGTTACATCTGTATATAATACTTCTGTGTCTTCTGTATCTACTTCTGAAAAAGATTTCTGCCTTATGATCCATTATATGCCTTCAATAGAATCATTGGATCCTAGAATCAAAGACATTTATAAAGGAATGAGACCACCTGGTACTCCAAAGTATGGGTTAGGATATGTTGAACAATGTGATACAGTTATCCCTGACTGTAGATTTTCTACCCCCTTACCGAGTGATATTCAAAGACCGTCTGTAGATGAAATTCACAAATTTCATACAATAATGAGAGGATGCCAGAAAGGATCTATTCCTGAAAAATGGATCAAAAGAATGCTAAACTGGGATTTGTTTACAAATCCTGAGACCAAAGACTTTAACACAGCCACCCCAAACTCTGAAAAATTAAGGTTGTCTAAAGAATGGCAGAAATTTATGACTGAAGAAGATAGTTGGATTTCCTTCTTTGAATGGAGAAAATTAAAACAAATGACTGTAGTAAAAATGGTAGGAGAAACCCTTGAATCTCCTTCTCCAAAACATAAGTGGAAGAGCATTGATGGAAGTATTTTTGAATCAAATTCCACTTTTCCACCTTTTAAATGAATTGTGTTAGAAGATAATGTTAAACAGGTAAAAGCAATTCCTTTGTTGTTATCAGAAGAAGCCATTCAACTGTCTGGAATAGATAAAAGAGTCCAGTCAGTGTCTGAACAAATCAACTGGACTAATACTGCTTTAAGAGGAATGGCTACTCACACTTTCATAACCAATGACTATGCAAGGAAAGATCAAATTTTTGATCTCCAAGTATCCACAAATACCATAGTGAGATCCGTGGATCAAATTCAAGAAAAAGTCATTGATGTTAAAGATAAAATGGATTATGCCTTATCAGAAATCTCTTATAGAGCCAGAGAATCTAGCAGAAACCATGAAGAAATTATGGAGGGATTAGGAAATGCCTTTTCACATATGGGAAAATCTCTAACAGAAATAAAAGGCAGAACTAGTCAACCTGACAAGCCTATTCCTACCTCCTTCATCCTTCCCAGTTCACATATTTCTATTCTATCTCCTGTACATAAACCTTCTGAGATAGAAATAGTAAAAAGATTTCCTTTACATTTTCCCCTTCAAGAAGAAATACCTGAATCCTCTTCAAAATCTCCTAAAGACCGTCACTCTTTAGTAACTATCAAAAATCCTTCCTATGAAGACCTTCCACACCATTCTAGCAGGCCATCAACCCCTGACTTACTTGGAAAAGGCAGACTTCCAGATACTCAAACATTTGCTGAAGATTGGTACCAAGAATGGAACATTGATAATCTGTCAATTGCACAAATAAGACAAATGATTGACAGAATGTATGTCTCATACAAAATCATGTGTATGAAAGGAAAAACTGAAACAGAGGCATGCAGAACAATTATACAATGTTTTACAGGAACTCTTAACAAATGGTGGGAAGTCATTTCTTCTCCTTTAATGATTACCAAGATGGAAGCAGAAATTCTTAAAGATGAAGAAGGTGATATTGTGTATCATACTGATGGCAATCCAGTAAACAATATGATTGGTGCTCTCACTACCTTGATACTTGAGCACTGGTGTGGAACAGAAAATGAAATTGCTGACAAACATGAAATTGTTCTCATGAATATGAAATGTAGAAAAATGTCTGAATATGAGAAATTTCACAAAGAATGGGTCCAGAGGATCTTTGAAGTTAAAGAAAGCAGAAACTTGTTATGGAAACAGGTTTATTTGGCAGCACTCCCAAGCAAATTTGTGGAATATTTAAAAATGGAGGAAGTATTCAAACTTCCTTATGAGTTGTATACTTGGGGAGAAATATATTCTCTAGTCACCAAAACCCTAGTAGGGTTATGTACCAGTATGAAAATGCAGCACTTTGTATCCAAATCCTCATATCTTTCTGATCAAAAATCTATCTGTGAACAATATGGGTTGTACTTGACAAACCCAGCAAGAAAAAGAAAAAAGAAACCAAAAAACTTCAAGGAAGAGAAGGGTAGAAAATAAAAGGCTAGATACAAGTATGTTCCTAGAACCCATTATTATGAGTTAAAGGATATCAGGCTCAAAACTCATGCTCATGAAGCAAAACAGAAAATAGTATGTTGGGTTTGTGGAAAAAATGGACATTATGCTCATGATTGTCCAGAGAATGAAGCCTCTTGGAAAACAAAAGGAAAATTTTCAGAACATAAAGCTAAAGAAGCTCAAAAAAAAAGACAGCTAGCCTTAAAAACTCATTGCAACCGATGCGAAGCAAAAAATCATGAAACTAATGCATGTCCTTATAATCCCTTTAAGCCTAAAGAAGAAGTACATCTTCTAAGAGAAGGATGTTGCTCCACCTCTGACAGTGCATCTGAGTTTGAGTATAGCTCAGAAAAAAGATTTTTTTCTAAATCAACAATGCAGTTGCAGCAATCCAAATTTTTGCTCTTGTGAAAGCAGCACTGATGAGTTTGATTCTGACTCAGAAGTTAGGCCTCAAGAAAAATTGAAGGCCTGTATGTTCCAAAATACAGGAGATCAGGAGGCACAAATGCTTGCCCAGATCAAAGGTCTCCCAGAAGGGGATATGAAAAACTCCCTTCTTGAAACTTTTATTAAAACCGTCAAAACAGAACAAAAGGGAAGAAGTTCTGAGACTTCAAAAAGACAGCCTTTGTTCTTGGACGCTTCCTTTGATAAAAACACAAAAACCTATATCAAATTCAACAGAGAGCCAAAGTTACAAAATACCTCTGTTACAGATTTAGCCAAAGAAGTTTTTTCTTTGAAAAAGGAAGTTTCTGAATTAAAAGAAAAAGTCAGAAAATTGGAAGGAGATGTTGAATTCAGTTTTAAATTTGATTCATGGGCTAGACAAGAAATTAAAATCATCAAGGAAAGGTTAGAATCAATTCCTCCTCCTCTAGAAGATGCTCCCTTTGAGACAATACTCCAAGAGAAAACGACAGCAGAAATGCAAGGGATGACAGGTATGAAAATTATGCCTGTAAAATATCAGAAGTATTACATCAAAGTCCAGTTAGAAATTAACCAAGAAATATTTTCCTTAACTGCACTTATTGATACTGGATCTGATTTAAATTTGCTGCACAAGGATCTTATCCCTGCAAAATACTGGCTTCCTAGTTTTGGTTCTGTTACAGGGCTAGGAAATGTAAATACTTCATTTTAGTTTGAAGTTCCCAAAGGCATCCTGTTATTTGAAGAATATGCATTGGGAATGAAATTTCAGATTTCAGATCTACCGGTTGATTGCATACTTGGCACTCCTTTTTTATCTGCAGTAGAACCACATGGTTCTTGTATTTGCCCAGGTCAGAGGTTTGAGTATTTTATTACATTACCAAGCATAGGTGGAAATCCTTCTAAAAGGTTAGAACTACCCTTCATCTCTGAAACACACGTCCAAATTGCTTACTGCCAAAAAAGTTTGGTAATAGTAGAAGTCTTTGATGATCAAAGAAATACTCTTGTTACTCATTATATGGATGATAACACCCCCTGGGAAACATTCAAAGCACATTGGATACCTTCATGTCAGCTCAGGCATTCAGAAAAGGTAGAATTAGGACTACCTGGATTCTCAAGAAATACACATATAAATGTACTCCCTCCTCAGCATGTACTTGGCAGAATGCATCAACCTGCTACTATTACAGCCAGGGAAAATCTTATAGAAATGGGAGATTTAAGTAGACTGAGATCTGCTAATAGACAATGGTATGATCATCAAACACGAAGGTGGGAAGAAACTCCTGCATATCACTTCTTGCAAATAAATAGAATGAGGACTATCCCAGAATGGCCCAATAGAAATCCAGATGAAAGAATATTCAATATAAATTACCATCAATATAAAGCCATGTGGTTTAATATTTGTCTTTGGACAGATAGATATAAGTATTATTATTGTATGGTAAGATTTGCTCATTCTTTCAGAGATTGGCCTGAACCTGAGTGGTTAATAGAATGGTGGAATCAGTTTGGATTAAATCCAGTCGGCATCAACCCAGATGTAACGGAAGTCGGAAGAATGTTTCTTTTCCACAACAGAAGACTTGATACTATTAATGATTTATTCTCTGAAGAAGAATACAAAATGATGTTTATCAGAGAAAAACACTCATGGATAATACGAACTAAGTTCTTACTACATCAAGATGAATAAAGCAATGATGATCCTGAGTTAGTCAGAGAAGTATTCACCCAGCATTGGGACCCGTATAATTTTCGACATTTTCATGATCATCCATTAGAATGATGGTTTTCGTGGGTTTACAAAACAAACTCCACTTTGTAATAATTCATGTCTAAATGACCGACAGTGGTGTCATTCGGGTTCCGTGGGTTGCCGTCATTAAACTCCACTTTGTACAAAGATATTGTCATAGTAGTGGCATGTCCAAATAAAGAGAATCTTGGAAACTCGGAGCACTTCTCCAACTTTTGGTGAGGTTTGACCCACATTTCCAAAGATGCTCTACTATTCAGCATGTGATATGATACTTTATTGTCGTCCTCTGGTCAGGGAATCTTGCATGATCACCCTGTCAGATCTACTATTCTAAGTTTGCTTTCGGTGAATATGAAACAAAGATAGGATTTGGTCGGAGATTCTTGCATGAATATATCCACTAAATCTTAAAAGTAATATTTGATGGCCGACATGTGGACCACAAGTCTTTTCGAGTCTTAGCTTCATGATGACTCTTCCTTCAAAAATATTGTATAAAAGAAGGATGAGGGCTCATTATTTGGCATTAGCATTTTGAGAGTTTAGGAGTCCGAGTCTCTAAGCTTCCCTTCTGTCTGAAGCTTCGTGTCTTTCTAAGTCTGAAAGTTTGTAAGTTTGTAAGTCGAGCGAAGAGCATCCTGCTCAGAGTCTGTAATCTGTGCATCTGGCACAAATATGTTGTAATACCCGAGAGTTTTTATGCTCTGATAATATAAAGACTTTCGCTTGTGTTTAAATCTCTGATGCTTGTTTATTGTCTCTCTATTATGCGCACATTGTGATCTCATTTATTTGCCCATATTTGCAACCGTTGTTCCTTGGTACTGCTAAGACTAAGTTCGCTCATCCAGTTAGTAAGGTTCGCTGGTAGTTTGGTGTAAGACACTTGCCGAGCACTGGTAGTAAGTCCCGCAAGGCAAAAGGCCGTTCAGGACAGTTGTAGGTGTAGAGACTTGTCGAAAGCCAGCTATAGGGTTCAAATAGAACTGCAAAAGCCTGATGGACTTCGGGTGGTGGGGTTCAAAAAGTTAAGCAGAGTAAAGTGGTAAAACCAACGACATTCGTCCTGACAGGAGTAGCAGAAACTAGAAGACCAAATGATGAGAGGAGATTGTGCATGAGACAAGAGTCCAAGAATCAAGCTTCATTCTCTGACAGCGGAGGCCTCTAAGTTTACAAATGGTATCTATAGCTTTTATTTCTCGGAAAAGACTAATGGCATTTTTTTGTTTCAAGAAGAAATAAGTAATATTAGATTTCATAATAGTTGAAAGAGACTTGATTGTATCACCATAAGGAGTCATTTGTGAAAGAGAGGTTCTAATAGAAACTTTGAATTCCCAGGCATTAACCAATCAACGTCTTGACAATATGTCTATAAAGACTAGGCAAACTGTCAATCGAACTAGAAAAAACAAAACCCAACCTGGGAGAAAGAACAGAGTGAAATTAGACTTGAATCTTCCTGGGAGGAAGAGGGGTATCCTATCCTTTATATTCTGTCACAATTAAGCTTCCTTCCTCGAATTCCACTACTTTCTTGGTCAGCTCATCTACCAATATATATATATATATATATATATATATATATATATATATATATATGCTTGAAGGATTTGGAGAAGGATCTCTTGAGATCTCGTACTTCAAGAATGGCATCTTTTAGGAGAAGGTTTTGATTTCTGTAACTTTCATTGATCCACTCCATCACCAATTTTGAATCCCCACAATTATGAATTCCCTCTATACCTTGTTCCTTTGTCAATGCCAACAGTAGGAAAGATACTCTTATTTCTGGGATGTTATTAGTGCCTATGTCCAGCCCATAGGAGAAGGTGATAAAGTGATTCTGAGAAGAATAATCAGCCACCAATGCCACATGGTCCTGGATTGCACCTGGAGGCTCCATCGAGAAAACCCAGGGCTAGTTGTTGTCATGAGATATGTTAATGATACGTCTCTATTTCTTTCTTATCTTGACTCTTGGAAAATCATCATATCTGTATTTTATCACATGGAAAACTTGAGTGGGGAAGAGAGCTATGTCTTGGAAGATTTCCTTATTCATAGCAACCCAAATAATCCATAATTACCACGGTGGGGAGAACTGGATGTTCAAATACCTCTTTGTCAGAAAACCCACTTCTCTAAGGCTTCCTCAATATTAATCCCATTCCAATTTCATTTTCCACCAGTTAAGGTCTTCACATCATCCCATACTGATTTTGACAAGTGACATTCATTGAAGAGATGGTATACATTTTCTTCCTTTTCATTGCACAAAAACACATCCTAGGTTCACACCATTATCTCCTTTGCAAGTTATCCCAGGTCAGTGTTTTATTTTGAAGTTCTAGTTTCCGTGGGTACTTTTACTGCCCACAAATCTGTCCACCGCCATCTTTTATCATCTTCCTAATGCTCGAGGAAAGGCTTTTGCATACCATAGCTTGGCATTGTAGTATCTTCCCAATGGGTTGGTAGTCCATACCAATTCGTCCTCTTCCTAGCTTAAGCAGAGAGAGGCCTTTATTAATACTTGTCTAAAGCTATTCCATTCTTCTTCCTGCCTACCATCAGGGTCTAACTCTACCTTTGTTTTCCATCCTACTATCCACACATTCCCATAATCTGGGTGGCATACATCAACAATGTATAAACATCCTTTGTTTTCCAGATTTCTCCTTAGGTTATCAGAGAGTTTATATACTTCCTTTCCTCCAATCCATGGGTCTTTTCCTAGCTTTACCTTCCTATCATTATCAATCTTCCATCCAAGGAAACTACCAACCAAAGGGAAGGGGTTCACCAAATATTTCTAGAAAATAGAGCCATTTAGGTGTCTCTATCTTATTTAGGCTTCAACAGATTGTGCTTCTATGTATTTTTCCACGTGTTCTTTATTATGGTGTGGTGAATGAAAGATCAAAATAACAATATTTCTATAATTGTGAATGCTACACAAGATTGTTTCCTTCCCTGCTTAAAGATTCTTTGTCCTCAAAGCATAAGCATGGGTAGAATAGCGTATTGAATTTAAAATCTTTCATTTTACCGGGATGCTTTCCCAATAGGCACATTAGGCCACTTAATTAGATATTCTCTAATTTGTTCAGAATAGATCTATAGGTGTCTTATAATTCCTTCTCGTTCTAATATCATTAAAATCTATAATTTTGGATTCTTCATATCCTTGAAGAGTTAAAAATGGTGTCAATATAGTTGTATGATGTGAACCACTATCGATACAGAGAAGGAAGCTTTCTAAGATCGGTACCTCGATGGGTTGGACTGATCCGAAATGGATCATTATATAATTTTTCATCTATATTGATACCTTCTGGGTGGAAAAATTGCAGGAATTGGCTTGCACGACCCATTTTAGTGGCAGGTCCTAGTTTGAAGATTTGAGGTCTAGAACCTTCAAAAGGAATTTTGAGGTATTAAATGACACATTTTGGGTTTTAAAATTTGTGAGCATAGTTCTTATTCCCTCAATGTTGTTCTACACCGAGACCTTTCTAACGGTGTAAAAACCACCTCAATTGGAGTTCATATGCAGAAGTTATGCCTCACACAAGTTGACATTCCTTGTTGACCACCATGGTACCAAGTGGATGCCACGCCAACCACCATTACTCATATGTGGGGCTAGTCATGTGTAGAATTTCAAGAATATTCTAGAAGGTCCAGAAACCCTAGCACTAATTGAGGGTTGAGGCATGCAAAAACCCTAACCCTAAATGAATATTAGACTATGTTAAATATTGAGCCGCTAGGAGGAGAAGGGGTTACATTCTTTTAGCATTGTACTTGTTCCATAGTTGAGCAGAGCATCTAAGAGTGGGATTTGAGAGCACAACAGAGGAGGAAGAAGATTCTATAGAAGCCATTCATGCCATAGTGTTAAAGGAAACTCTAAAGTGAGTGCCCCTTTCTTTGTACTTGCATTTTATAACTGAAGAAAAGAGAGCAGAGCACAAGCCTCACCTTCAAGTTGAGTTTTCCCCTGTTTTTGGTTTCTCGGGATACATCTTTTGTTTATTTGTGTGAATGGTGTATTCATTTTTTTTTCTTTCTTTTTCATATTTCAGTTATTTTCATAAATTTCAACAATAAGCTAGTGATAATAAATCTAAAATCCAAGGAAATAAAACTGCATAATAAAATATTTTAGTATAATACAAAATCTGTTGTGATGAATTGTTCCAGTGGAATATCCATGGTAGTTTACAAATCATATTGGTAACAAAGTAGTTTTATTTGGAGTATTTGTGGGAAGTTGTAGGATCCAGGAATTGGCTTAAGAAGGAAGTCGTAGAACCCTAACCATGGAAGATGAGTCTAGTCATACCAACACTCAAGATGTAGTGGAAGAGAGATTTGTGAGGCCGGAGGAATAAGTTGCAGATATCTCTCGCAATATGTCCCTCCTCATGGTGGCTCTAGCAAACAAGTTTGGACCTTTTGGGGAGGTTGGTGGCTCTAACTCAAGAGTTGGATCAAATGAGCAAATGGGAGATCATGAAGACCCAGAAAAGGAGTCAGAAAATAAAGACAAACCAAATTCCAGTACCATCACTCCTTCACAACCTCTGTTTAAAATGGAAGTGAAAGTGGACATCAAGCCATACCAAGGTGAGATCAATGTTGCTAAGTTGAATCATTGGTTGCAATAGTTAGAAGTGTATTAGAATGTCCATAATATAAATGAAAAGAAAAAAAAAAATCCCTAACTGAAACTAGAGGGCCATGCACTAACCTAATGGGATAGCCACACAAAGACGCTTACACTGGAGGGTGATCCACCAGTAACTAAGTGGGAGGTGTTTAAAACCCTCATCAAGTCCTATTTCTAAACTATTGGGTACGTAGAGGACCAATGGATCCGTTGACATCACTTTAGTCATAGGCAAGGGTAGAGTGTGCAAGAGTACATCACCGAGTTCAAGAAAATGGAGATTATGTTGGGTATACACCCCAAGAACCCAAACGTACTCCTGAAGTATCTGGGGGGTCTACACAACCATCTACAGAAACAAGTGATTCCATTTAAAACTAGGACCATCGATGAGGCTTGTGTGCAAGAATAGTACTTGGAGAACATAGACCATAAGAAAGGACAACCTAATGGTTCTAAACAAAAAGACCACCAAGATGCTTCCAAGAAGGGGAAGAAGTGGAAAGAAAAAGACAAGAAAATAGCAACTATTGCACATTAGTGCAAGGATCCAAATGACTGCAACTATTGTAATATCGATGGTCATATAGAAGATAAGTGTTGGAAGCTACATCCCATAGTTATCAGAACCGAACCTGTGACCAAACCCGTCAACCCCAAAAATGTAAATCGAACCGGAACCAAAAAAAATCTAGACAAAAAAAACGGTTGACCAAAAACTACATAAAATATTCAAATTTTGGAAAAAAACATATATATTCTTGTGCATCCATATGAATCCAAACCATTTATACAAAAATATGCAAAGTTTCTCCTGTATATAGCGAGTAAGAGTGCATATAACTAAAATATCACTAAGTGCAATACATATTTGAACAAAAATACATCAACGAAGAGGCTCTAAATGGCCTCTAGAGTCCAAAAATAGGCATAATATGATACTAGATACTACTAATCATCAAAATCCTCATCCTCCTCATCCTCCCCATCCTTAATATGAATAGACCCTACAATGGGATTTCGACTTGATTCCTATGGCCTTGAAAGTATTCGTACCTATGGTTGTGGAAGTGGGTCCAAGTCCATCCAATAAAGATCTTTGTTGTCAAATGTTGGTGTTTGACTCTCCACAACCTAGGGGTTAGGTAATAGGCTCCTCTTCTATCAAACAATTGTTATTTTTTTTTAAATTGAATTCCATGGGTCCATGATTTTTCATACGGAATCTGTACAAAACTAGCCAATTCAATGAAAAAAGGACAATTCGGTACTAAACCGGACAAAAACGGTTCAGGAGGGATACTTGGATTATCTGCACTTCAGTGCAAAAGGAGGTGAATGTAAGTAGCCTTCACCACAAGGAAGAGAAAGAGATGACAAAACTCTTCCATATTAAGATCCAGGTAAAAAAGACCAAGGTAGATGCTCTAATCGATTCCGGTTCACAAGCCAACCTCACAACAGTGGATCTAGTCAAAAATTTTGGGTCGAAAGTTCATGATAATACTAGCCCATATCCATTGGGATGGGTAAACAAGGAAGCAGAGCTCAAGGTCACTAAAAGTGTAAGAAAAAAGTTGCTATAAGTGCACATTTTATGGATGAAGTGGAGTTAGATGTAGTACCCCTTGATCTGTGCAGTGTAGTTGCTAGAGTAGGGAGTAATTCAACCAAGCACCTCACCTTGTAGGTCACCTATCATCATAGTACCCAAGAAGGATGGGACTTAGCAAATGTATATCCACCATAGATATTTGAATAAGATCACTCTCAAGAATCGGTACCCTCTGCCTAGGACCGATGATTTGTTAGATCAATTACAGCATGCCAAATACTTCACCAAATTGGATCTCAAATTGGGATACCACTAGGTACGCATTAAAGAAGAAGACACATGGAAGACTGCCTTCAAGACAAGGCAAGTTTTGAATGAATAGCTAGTCATGCCTTTTGGTTTATGTAATGCACCAATTACATTTATGTGATTGATGAATGATGTATTGCATCCCTATTTAGATTCATTTGTAATAGTGTATTTGGATGACATATTGGTTTATACTTCTACCTAGGAAGAGAACATATCACATCTCATGAAGGCGTTAGAGACTCTAAAAAAGCATCAATTGTTGGCTAACCTTAAGAAATGTGAGTTTGCTCAGCAGTTGTGTAACACCATGTTTTCCCCAACTTGTAAATATAACTATAATGGCCAAGAGACTATGGTAAACTCCATATGTGTGAATGTTGATTCAATGGACCTTTGTATGAAAGGTAAATGAATGTAAATATTGTTATTTACTAGAAAATGGATAAGTGTTGCATGACTACTGGAAGGGGGGTGTACTTAGAAATATCATGAATTTTATACAAAGAGATGGTGACGGGGACCAGGAATGGTTGTGTTAACCTTCACCAAACCAGTACTTACTGGATTTAATTGCTCATGACCAGAACAGTCCTCTGACCCATAAATGAATTATAGTCAGGTTTGTAGGTGGGAAGGCCTCCTTAAGAGTTAATGAGGGGATGGGGCATAACACCCATCTGTAAAGCTTCTAGACTTGACCGCAGGCTGGGGATTCGAGCCACACGCAACCTTGCTGAAAGAGGCAAGAAAGGAAGGTGTGGTGGGCAGAAGGAGGCTTGCAAAGGGTGTAGAGACGAGAGGTGAATCTCTCGAGTTCAAGAAAGAACTGGAAATAAGCATTTTGGTCATAGGAAATGGTGGGGAAGGTTATGATACAAGCTGATAAATGAGGTCGCTCCTCCTTGCTTGGTATCGTGTAAACCATTGCCAAGACCCCACGGGAGGAGGAGAGTAACCTTTGTCCCTATTGTTGTTGAACCAACAGAAAGGATTGTGTAGCAGAGCATCGTGGTCTAGCTCGAGGGTGGCTAGTGGTAAATCCGTTTGGAGTGACTGAGCCTATGGTTGGGTGGAAATGGGCACCCCTTCCAATAGTCGCTTCACATTGTCTGGTGTTGATAAGTATTTTCCTTGCTTTATTTGTTGAACTGGAATGATAGATGATTACTTGGACTTATGCATATGTGCATTTATAAATGTTTTCTGTGTGAAATGGCTATGTCATGTATATGCTTTCATCTCCTTGTAAATTTACACTTCCAACTGATAGATTGCATGCCCAGCTTAACTCCGGAGGCTTCTCGGGGCACAAGTTGTTAAGATGGTCAAGATAGGAGATATTGTGTCGACCCGAAACCATCCGTTCGAAGAGGATACCTCATCCAGACCCCTTTGTCATGCGACCATAATGCCAAACCCGAGTCCTTAACCCTATAATGGTAAATCTCAGGAGGGGTAGCGAAGTTGAAGCCTTGAAGAGAGAAGGTCTCTTCGTTTAGAGACGAGCAGAAGAGATCCATTCGAAAGGACCCACATGATCGATACCCAAGAACCTTGGGCTAAGTCTAAGGAAACCATGTTCTCTTGGCTTCGTAACTCCTGAAGTCCAAGACTTCGGAGTAAGACTGACCTTACTAACCTTACGCAAGCTGAAGGTGACCAAGAGACTCGGTCTTCCGTGAGATTGACCGGCGATGAAATATCCCTAATCCTGCCAATCGAGATATTTGCTACTGATCTACTATTCTGTCTTGCAGATCTGATACACTAGGGGTGTCTGGATGTGTTTCAGTTGTATGTTTGAGATCTTAATGGTGATTGCATGTGCATGTGGGTTATTGCATGTGCATGTTGGTTATTACATGTGCATGTTGCATATTTAAGGTTTAAACAACATATAAAGGATGCATGCAAAAGTAGAGAACATCAACTGCCCAATATCATGTATAATAATGGTTCGAGCATGGAAATACAATAGCCTACTGGAAATATAGAATATAAACGTCAGTCAAATCTCATGGATCAGTACTGGAATACAATCAAATAACATAAAAATACCCGTGATCAAAAGATGATAGCAGATATGATGCATGCATGGATAGATTGGCAAAAATACACGATTCCAGAGAAATACGGTAACCACTACCAGCTGGAAAACTCGTCCGTAAGAATGGACCATCGAAATGCGTCGAAAACTGCTCCAATAGAAGCGCCCTAGCCTCTAGACTGAAATGGATGAGTATCAGATCTCGGATCCAGTCTCTAAGGTGCTGGATCTGGACCCCTGGGGGGTTTGCGTACCTCCTGGAGCACTGGATGCGCCCAACAAGATTCCACCAATGGAATCTGCTGCTATATGGCTCAAAACAATCGTCTCACCAAATAAGGAAATGGGTTGGAAGGATCTGTCCGGGTCTGCTCTGAAACTCTGCATGCAACACCAAATGTTTGTCTGGAAGAGTTGCATCCCAAATGGTTGAATGGGTCAATCTGCAAGATTCCACCGTCAGAATCTGATGATAGATGGCTCAATAGAAGCACCCTGGCTAGATCTCAAATGGGTTGGAAGGAAACTGCAATCTGGATACGGATCTTGTGCAGCTCTCCAAGCCCTCAAACTAGCTTGCGCCCTCACTGGCTGAGTTGCGCACTCTGCAATGGATACTCCTGAGTAGTACAGTGAAATACCTGGATGGTATCTCTTATGGGCTAGGGTGTGTCTCTCAACACCGAAACCGATCAATGGTGGTGGTTTCCTCCAGAAATCCACAAAACAGTAAGGTCGGCTCTCCTCCTCCTCTGGGAACTCTCAACATCAAATCATAACAATGCATAATGAGGAATTAG
>ML777667.1:451136-462792 GCA_009831015.1 Picea engelmannii
ATTAAGTCCCCCTTTAACACCTTTTCATTCTAATTCTTCGTTGACTTAGGCTTAAGTGACTTTTCCTAAGTATTTTGGCTTAATTCATCATTTAGCCATCAATTCCTCCTTATTTCTCCATCTTGTTCCCTGTTTGTGCCTAAATATAGTCTACGGGAACATATAGACTACTAATTCACTCCATGTTGGCCTACTCTTGGGAACGAGACATCACAGGCGATAGGTGGTTTTCCAAGTGGCTGGGTGGACCTCTCTCGCCAATTAAAATGAGGCCCGAAACCTCGAAGGCCGGAGTCGTGAAGGACCCAGTACCGTAGATCACGGGATCCTTTGGATCCTTTCCCAACTGTCGTCATATCGGGGATGCATGGTGCTAATCCCTCTACTTCGGAGATTGGACACTTCAGAAGGTAAGATGAGTTTGCTTAGAAATACTCCCTAACGCTGAAACCCCGAAGTAACCAGAGCCATAGATCTATAGGTCTACATGACCGGATCTCAATTGTGATATCTGAGGAATGTAGAAGACTGTCAGCCCACAGTGACGATGTACAATGATGTTATCCCTGGTGATGTGGATCCAATCTTAACGAGCCACCTGCCACCTATTTTCATGTGCATCACCTACCCCATAGGACCCTTGGATCGTGACATGCATCGCTCCGGGTGACAGTACGTGTCACCCCTAATCCAACTACATGTCAGCCCCCTAGTACGTGCCCACCTAGCCAACGTGGTTGGCAAAGGGACTGTGAACAGAGTATGGACTGTCAATTCGACCTGTGTCTGTTTGCGAGTTCAGACTTCGGCGGAATCAAAGTCAGGTGAGTCAAGAACTCCCGAAGACCGAGACCTGAAGTCAATCTCAACCATTGGTTATGACCAGAGTATGGACCACCGATTTGACCCGTGTCTGTCCGCGAGTTCGAACTTCGACGGAATCGGATTCAGGTGAGTCAAGAACACCCGAACTCCAAAGTCTCGACACGCGCGAGGAACCCATTGAGTCAGACCCACGTGGAAGTTCCACGACCTCAACCAATGAACACTTGAGGAGATGGAAAGAGGCGTATCCTTCCAGTTCTGAGTTCGGTTCTGAGTATGGTAACCATGGAAGGAAAGCCCTAGATGAACAAAATGGGATTTGAGACCCCGAATGGAGGTCTTGAGTTCTTAAGAAGAACGAAATTTCGACGCCCCACTGTGGGTGTGTTACAAGTTGTTGGTGTATTTAGGGTACATGATTGATGGAGAGGAACTCAAGATAGATCCCAAGAAGATGGAGGCCATCATCAAGTGGCCAGTTCCTACTAATGTCACTAAATTTAGGATCTTTGTTGGGGAAACAAAGTCCCTACAGAAGTTTATAGCATCATTTTCAACGGTAGATGCGCCACTCCATGCCATAACAACCAATGGTAAGAGTTTCAAGTGAGGAAAGAATCAACAAAAAGTTTTCAACGAGTCAAAATGGAAGATTAGTCAAGCACCAGTTCTTGCATTACCTAACTTGTAGAAGGATTTCGAGTTGGATATAGATGCAAGTGGATATGTTATGGGAGTGGCCTTGATGCAGGGAGGTAAGTCTGTATGCTATCATTCAAAAATGTTTCATGGGGGAGTCCTAAACTACCCTATGTATGATAAGGAACTCTCTGCCCCAGTTCAAGCTATTAAGAAGTGGAAGAACTATCTTATGGGAAAGGAAACTATTATCCACACCGATCACTAGCCACTAAAGTATTTCCAGGCCTAGAGTAAGCTTCAAAAAACCAAACACTACAAGTGGATGGGGTTTTTGTAAAAGTTTAATTTAGTCACCAAATATAAGAAGGGAAACACTAATAAGTTGGAAAACATGTTTTCCAGGCCACCCATATCCAATATTACAACTTTGGAAACTCTTATGTGCATGGATCCTTTTACCCATGATGCATACAAAGAGGCATACACAAAAGATGAGGACTTTAAAGAGGTGTTTCAACAACTACAAGGCCAAATTTGTGTAGAAGAGGGTGATGGTAAGGTTGACTATCATCTCCAAAATGGGTTGCTCTACAACCTAAAAAAACTCTATGTTCCTAAAGGTGAAAGATTTCAACTTACTAGAGAAACTCGCACCTCCAAGGTTCCAGGACATTTTGGTGTTGGGAAGACAGTTTCCAACATACAAAGGTAAGTGTATGCCACCAAAATGAGAGAATATGTAGCTCGGTATATTAGAGGATGCATACTTTATTGTACCAACAAGCCCAGTAATAGAAAACAAGGTTTATACCATCCCTTACCTATACCCACTCGAGCCTGGGAAAGCATTTCCATGGATTTTGTGGGTGGTTTGCAAACAACTAAGAAGGGACATGAATATATATTCATGGTAGTTGACAGGTTCAACAATATGTGGATTATTATGCCTTGTATAAAGACCATCAAAGGAAAAGAAACAACAAATTTGTTCTTTGAACAAGTCCATATGCTCTTTGGGATACCAAGGAGCATCATCTCAAACATGGATACCAGATTTCTCAATGCCTTTTGGAGTACACTTTGGAAAAATGTAGACACCAAGTTGAATAGATCTACAACTTTCAATCCATAGATAGATGGGCAAACTGAAGTAGTCAACAAGACTTTGGTTCATCTTTTCAGGGGTAACAATTAAAAATGATACCTATGATGAAAATATGATATATATTCAACACTCTTATAACAGAGTAGTCCACACTTCTACTAGTAAGTCCCCTTTTGAAACTTTCTTTGGGTATTTTCCACCTTCTCCCTTGGATGTTGTCTATGGACAACAAGGAGGAGTGAGGGAAGACATCACAAGAGAAGCACTAAAAGCTAAGAAATTTGTTGAAAAGATTAGGCAGATCCATTTTCAAGTACAGGAGATGTTGAAGAAGTCACGAGAAAAGTACAAGTCTCGACATGATCAACACATAACTGAGAAAAAATTCAAAGTGGGAGACAGAGTTTGGTTGCATTTGAACAAAGAAAGGCTACATGGTCTTGGCAAGAAGATCAATGCTTTGTGGTATGGTCCTTTTGAGGTATTGGAGAAGGTAGGTGATAATGCCTACAGACTCGGTCTACCCCCATATATGTGAAGAAAACTGAGGTCCTATGAGGCTACCAACTAAGGTCTGTCTTTGAGCTTGAGATTGACTCTAAGTTTCAATCTTCAAAATTGTCCTTTGCTATTTTAGTATAGCAAACAGTTTAGTAACTTTCTGCCCATAGTTTTTGTAGGTTAAGTGTTCTTTGAGATGCCCTTGCAAGTGTTTTCGTAACCCAAAGTTAGCACATGCAATATAACTCAAAACAAGTAACATTTCCTCTAGATCTTAAAAACACAAGTAAGTTGATTTACACTCTAAGCATGCATGAAATGAACACAAATATTTTTGGTCAACATGACCCTGGATAAAAACCCCCCCGAGGAAAACCAATTTGGAATGGAAGTATATATAAGTGGTGTCTAAAGCATGGGATACAACAATAAATACAATATAATGAACCTGTATACAAAGCAAACTCCTCTCGATACTTGCCAAAGGAACTAGGAAGAAATGCGCCCAAGACTAGTGAACCTCTTCCTCTTGTTGACAAATCCATTGAAGTGAAGCTCCCTTGACCCTGGATGCTCTGAAGAAGAATCCATTGCACACAAATGTTCTCTTGTGTGCTACCTCTCCACTGAAACAAACAGATATGACTTCCTCCAACTGCAGCTCCTCCCTGCTAGGTGTGCGCCCTCCTCCAAGCAAGTGTGATCACCACTAAATAATAGGGTCTCTAGCTCCCATAGCTCCTCCATGAATAGAAGTACCCAAGTTTCCCTCTTCCAATGCCTCCAACCTCATTCTCATGCTCCTCCTCAATCTCTCCAAGTGAACATAAGAGTGAATGAGCCTCCTTAGGCCTTGTTATCCCCTATCCTCAGGATAACTAAGGAGATTATGTCTTGAGGCCAACAGGTCCTAGACATGGAGTACCAAGATCCATATGACCAGAGGGCCCATCTTTTCTTCAGTGCATCCTATCTATCAACAGCAGAAGCGTCCATCCCATCGGCCTGATCCTGAAGTAACAGTGGGTCTTGCTCCATGAGGTAATGAGTCTGGCCCCTGGGTATCATGGTATGTGTCACTCTGATTTTCAAAGCATTTGAATATGTGCACTGAACTCTTCTTTGTTTCATAACATTTGCTTGGAAATTATGCTCTTTAACTTTTTCATACCCAAGGGGTGACAGAGTGCCCTATTAAGATGGTTCCCTTAGGGATGAGTTGTCACTAGGTAGGTCTATGAAAGGTAATCATCCATTCCTTCCATACTTACCACTTTTCATCATTGTCCCTCTCAACTTTCCCTACCTTGGTTCAGGCATTGGGTTTGACACACTAGTAAGGGTTGTACCTTGCCTTGTGGGAAGAAGGGGCTAAAGGACCAGAGGGTAAAAGTAGTTGGAAAAAGTTAAAATCCAAAATGAAACCTTGAGATGCTTCACCCAGGGATTCCCGAGAAATCAATAAAGGGCTTCTCAATAAGAAAAGGGACCCGTAAGATAAAATAAAACTCAAGGTCTAGTTGGTGGATAGGAGGTCTTATCATGAGTCGGCCTATTAGGTCCATTGGCATGTAGCAGTATGACACTACCATCTATCTAGTCACCAAACCAGGGTAGTGGCTCTTGGTGGCATAGCCAAGAGAAAGGGGGTGTCATCACGAGTCAACCTTCTCATTTCCATGAAGTCTTTGTGGGTAACATTGTCATCACTAGTCACCACGCCAGGACAGTGTCCCCCAGCTATTCTCTTGAAAAGAAAAAGCAATAATGCAAAGAATAAAAGGCATTGAATGGGCTAGGAAACAATGGCATCCATGACAAGGTGCAGCTCGCCCTCTACAAAGGCACCCACAGGCGAGACCTACATTTCCCTGTTATCACTGCATCCCTTGCCCAAACGTTCCCCTACACCATTTCATACACTTTCATGACCTAGATCGGTTTTCACCTTGGAAACACCCCAAACTTGAGGAGGATTAGCCCAATAGGACATCTTGAGACCCTCTCCAAACTTGGCTTGTTAAATTGCATAACGTCTTTGATAATCTGTCTGGGTAAAGGGGGGTTCAATGCACATGTTTGGGTAGTTTGATTATTGGATGTGATTGACATTGCTATGATCCCTGTGACTTATGAGCCCATGGAGGGCGTACTTGTTGTTGTTGCAGGACCATGCCCAGTGGACAGGTACATATGGGGAGATGATTAGCTCGGACCTCCATGGGGCTAAAATCCCACCAGATGGATGATGTGACCCCAACCAGGGGCAGAGAGACACCAGAGGATAGCACCAAGAAAGAAGAAGGATGTTTCCCCCGAGACACTCTGGCAGGCATAGACCCAGGGGGGTCTTGCCCTTCCACCATGATGTTGGCCCTTGAAGGCCCCTGTGTCATCATATTTGACCCTTGACATCATCGGTTAGGGTTTGGCATGAGGACGTTTTGGTGCTAGTTGGCACGTGCAACAGCTTTTGAGGCCTTTTGAGGCCTAACGTTTCATATTTGAGGCCTAGTGTTCCATGATGGGGCCTAATGTCACCCTAAGAGTGTTGAAATAATGTAATTGCAAATAGTATTCTTATTATTATTGATATATTATTCATAGGATCAATCCCCATTGTGGATTGATCGTGTCGGTTATTGTAATAGGACCAAATCCCCTTTTGCGGATTGGTCAAAAGACAATTGTAATAGGCAGAATAAGAAGTCAGCCCCAATAGTTATTAAAGAGACCCAGAAATATAATAAAGGTGGGTTTACCCACCCAGTTTGAGAAGTCGGCCCTGCCAATGAAGAGACACTTCACATGTGCCAGACTTGTATAAATAAAGGAGGCTAGCGCCTCACTTAGACATAACTCACTTGCTCAGTTTGAAGGTGTTAGCAACATTACTTGTCTTCGGCATCGGGATGTCCAGGTCTGCAGGTTGCACGAGGAGTGCCCAAGCACAAAGCACAGAGGAAATCTTGTTCAGATTTAAAATCAAGCGAGTGGGCAAAATTATAGTGTCAACGGTCCGGATCCATCTATATGAGCAGATCAACAGTTAGCGGAAAATCGCGGATATCAGAGTTGCGCCGAAATTAGAGCAAATAGACCACTCCCATATCATATTCAGGGAAGAACAGCAGTCATCCATCCAAATGACGCGTGGCGCGAGATCCAGTCGCATCGGCTTCTCGGCAGTCGCGAGTTCAAACGATGAAGGTTTTATGTCATTGTACATTTCGAAACCCTGAACCCCGAAGCGCCCAAAGGCTGGCCCACCATAGCAAGGAGCAGTCTCAGTCGTCCATCTAAAAGGGACACCTGGTGCATGATTAGGCTCCCCACCTTTTCACCCATCGCGATTTCGAAGTGCAACAAGCAGCTCCCTCGTATCCCTGATGCGCGAAGTGACGAGAGCTTCCAGGGCCCGGGGCCCACAGCAACATCAGGTGAATTCAGGACTGTCAGATTTAGAGGGGCGCATGGCGCTAGATTAAGCCGTCTCGACGTTTCGCTCATCGTGATTTCAAGAAGCATGGATCAGCCCCTTCATATCCGCGAACGTCGAAAACACCTTTGGGAGTAAGCACAGGGTCATAGCCCATGGTCACTTGGGAGACAGAGAGAGTTGTGCAAGAGGGACCAAAGGCACCGAGTTCAGTTACAGAGGAGATCATCGCGACCTCCAGGCACCATCGGATTCGATCTCAATCTTGTGTCTCGCTTGGAGTAAATGAAGGCATGAACGGGTGGTTGAAACCTCCTTTCATTCATTAAGTGTGAAGTATGGAGGGTCTGGCAGGTGGTCTGCTCGAAGGGGTCCTGTGTACCGATTTTTCCAAAGAATCCATGCTAAAGTCTTCGAAGAGACAGAGAAGTCTGCACACGCTAGCTCGGCACTTAATGGCTCAGCTACCCTCCTTACAAGATCCATGCGCAGTTAAGGTGGCGCGTAAAGAAGGATTTCAGTACGAATTTGACTGAAAAGACACCAAGCCTTGGGTGACTGGGCACGCCTCTGTGAGGTGAATTTTCCTGAGTATATAGACTTAGTCTTTGTATTTTGTAATCTATCGATGGTTGAGCAAAGCTCCCGATTGTAAAAGTTTTGATGAAGCGATGATCGCTCTAGTTAATATAGAAGGCATTTCAGATTTCTTACTTTATGGATGTCAGTTTCTTTTCCATATTTTTGTATACTGTGTTAGAACAACTCGAAATTGGAGGATCCAGTCGAGTTGCAGTTGTTATAGGATGATGTAGGTTGGATCACTGTAATAGTTTCATTGTTTCTAATCAGTTCCTGTGATTTTCTTAGCGCTGAACGACTTGGAATTGAAAGGTTTAGTCGAGTCACCCCTCAGCTCCTTGAAGCTCTGGACCAAGAGGATCTTGGCCTCTGAGTTTTTCGTCCTCAAGCTTTCGAAGGCCTGTCGCCCAAGGCAGTCTCGCTCGCCTTTCTCACAAGTCTTCCATCTACCACCCTTTAATCCATTTATTGACTGAAGTTGGATCAAGACCTCCCTTGCCTTCTACGTGCCAGGCCCAATTTCCTGAGTTAAAGCTATACCATCTTGAGTCTTTATCCATTTGATCACCCCATTAAGCAAATCGTGACATAAAACTGATGGGCGTTGCGCTCTGCTCCTGCTAGCAATCTAGGAGTGACTTCTGACGCTAACATTTATGGTGTCGTTGTCGAGGATGAAGTTGAAAATTTTCCCCGAGATTGAACGACATTGAGCCTCTGATTCTGAAGGTGCATCGGGTATCAAATCCTTTGAAGATTGCTACTATGCACCTGTCGAATCCATCGTGACGACTCCACTGTGGCGAACCTACTGTATTAACTGTGACTTTCAGAGGCAGGCACACGTAGTCTAATCCACAGCTGCCTCTAGCGACACCTGAAACTGATCCAAAGGTGGTTCTCAGAAAAGGAAAGGCCTCTGAAGAAGAAGCTTCCATCGCCGAACCAGGTAATCCACCATCTCCTTTTGTAAGAAATTCATTTTCTCCTCCTTGGATTCTTGACCGTCCTCCTTCAGAGGTGTCCCGTTTCCTGAATTTTGGGAGTGTTCCTGCTGAGTTTTCCAAGCCTGGTCTAGGATGGGAGGGAGAAACCCTTGTCACTCCCCTCTCCTTCGAAGCTATAGTCTAGCGTAGACCCAGGACCGTGGAAGATTTCCCCATGCCTAGTTTTACCGCTCCTGTGCAAAGAGGAGCACCTGCTGACTTGAGCTCGTTAGCCTTCTCCTTAAATCCCCTCTTGTTTCCCACTCCACTTCGAGATTCATTCCCAATATCCCCCTCGTGAACTCCTTCTCCTCCAAGTTCTCCTCCACCTAATATTCCTATGGTCGGTGCTTATCCCCCTCTAAATATAATGGATGCCATAGTCGCTGCCAGATATGCTCCCTTAGTTCTACCCCATCCTATGAATCCTCTCCCTGGTGGAGATTACTTGAAGTATATGCCCAAGTTCACTGGGGAAGGGGATGTAACTGCTGAAGAGCATCTAGATGCTTTCTACAATTATGCAGACAACCTGAACATTGAAAATGAGGATGTCTGGATGAGAGTCTTCATCCAGATCCTAGATGGCGAGGTGAGGAAGTGGTTTAGAGGGTTGGCCCCCGGATCTATTGTTGGGATCGAAGCCCTGGATAGTTCTTTCTTGAGGCAGTGGGGAGACAGGAAGGATTTCATGTATTACATGAAAGAGTTTGGGTCTTTGAAGAAGATGGAAGGAGAGTCTGTCTCAGACTTCTCCAAAAGATTCAATAAGATGTATAATAAAATCCCTGCCGAAATAAAACCCTCAGAAGCCTTGGCCAAAATTTCCTATGCTAGCGCATTTGGACCCGATTTTTGTGTTTTACTGAGGGAAAGAAGAGCCACTTCCTTAGATCAAATGCAAGATGCATCCATAGAAGTGGAATCCAATGTATTAGCAGCTGACAGACTGAGCAACAAGGTCGACGCAGACAGAAGAAGGGGAAGGTCGAAAACCTCGACTTCTGGACCATCGGTGCCCCACCCTCGAGTGGATGAACTGACCAAGATGGTGAAGTCTCTGTCTGCATAGATCGAGAGAATGAAGTTCGAGGGGAGGTAGGCATACAAGGGCCCTCAAAATTCCGAAAACAAAGGAGGTTTCAAGAGGCCAAACAATTTTACTCCCCCAAATGTACAAAGAGAGAAGGGAAGAGACAGAGAAGACCAGAAGATTCAGGCTCCTTTTCAAAACAATTTTGTGGCCAGGGGGGAATAAGGGGAAACAGATGAGCCTGATCATGAAATCCATTTCTTTGGGGACACTCCTCCTTTTCCTCATCTCACTCAATCATCATACGAGGAGTCTCTCATGGACAGTCAGCTAAATGAACTAAGCAAGGGAGACAAGGCTAGTGGCAACCAAGGCAGATATGATCTGAGGTCTAAGAAAAAGAAAATAGCACCTGATGTTCCTGAGCGGTCCATTAGAAAAGAGAAGCATGTTGATGAAGTAGCAGACAGTCACAGAGGTAAGAAGCACCAACCCCTATCTCTCATAGTCCAGAGTCATGTCCCCGAAATAAGAGAAATCCCAAAGCTCTCACCTTCTTTTAATTTTGAGCGTGAAATTCAAAAAATCAAAATCCCTATGCCCCTGACAAAATTGATTAAACATGAAGGGTTCAAAAAATGCTTCTCAGAGCTTTTACAGTCTGAGGTCTCAAGCCTTCCCATAGACTCCATCAATTTGCAAGATGAAAAGCCTGCAGTCATTCTAGGTCCTATGGTAGAAGACAGGAATGACTCATCCCCTCCCTTCTACACTTCCTTGAACATACATGACAAGGTACTGCACAAATGCTTGATGGATTTGGGGGCTTCTCACAACCTCATGCCCAAAACTGTCATGAAAGAGTTAGGGATAGAAGTCACCCGAGCCTATCATGACCTCTATTCCTTTGACTCCAGAAAAGTTCAGTGTCTAGGAGTTATCAAAGACCTGGTCGTGACCTTGTTTCAGCTGCCCATGAAGAGTGTGGTCATGGATATTGTAGTGGTCGATGTCCCCCCCGAGTTCGGTATGTTGTTATCAAGATCTTGGATAAAGAGACTGGGGGGAACCTTGCAGATGGACCTCACATATGCTACTATCTCCCAGTGTTTGGAGGAGAGCATAGAAGACTATACATGGAAGCCCAACTGGCCTATATAATCAGTGATGAGGCCAACCCTACCAACCATCCCATTTTTTCCTTAGACACTGATTTAGGTTCCAGTGTGCTACAATTCACCAAGGCTCCCGAACCTCCTCTTAAACTCAGAAGGCAGCCCACCATTTCCCCTGAATTTTATCCCTCCATCACCCCCGTCTGGAAAATGTTCTTTGATGGAGCCTCTTCCAGGGAAGGCGCTGGAGCTGGGGTGGTTTTTGTGTCACCTGCTCAGGAAACCATATCTCTGTCATACAAATTATAATTTGAAGCTACCAACAATGTGACAAAGTATGAAGCTCTTATCCTAGGATTAAGAGCCGTAAGAGAAATGGGAATTTAGGAAGTAGCAGTGTTCAGAGATGGAGAGTTGGTGGTCCAATAGATCAGAAGCGCTTATCAGGCTAAGCATCCTCGACTCAGAAGCTACAAAAATGAGGTGTGGGATCTAGTTGATAGTTTCTTTTTGGCATTTAACATTTCTTTCATCCCAAGAGAGGAGAACACAGTGGCAGATTCCTTGGCTACATTAGCAGGTAATTTCAAAGTACCCTTGCTGCCCAAATCCAAATATGATGTGGAAGTAAAATACAGACCCTCCATACCTGACAACGTCAAACATTGGAAGGTATTCGAGGATGATCTCGAGATCAAAAAATTCTTGGAGACTGTCGAAGAATTTTTAGAGATGCATATCGACCAAGACTCCATCTCTGAAGAAGAGCTTGATGGCGGTAATTTTCTGAATAAGATTGCAGAGCGTAACATTGTGCAGTTGCCCAGCAAACATATTCCAAGAGGACTAGTTCCTTTGGAAAGGATTTTTTATAGAAATGATATGTCATTAAAAGGGGAGACCTCGGAGGATGACACTGGTACTATTCAGTGCAACATTGGGACCGAGAGTGAGCCCAAGTTTGTCAAATTGTCAAGAAGTCTGACAAAGGAGCAGAGGTCCGAATACATTGGACTTTTGAGGGAATTTGCTGATGTGTTTGCCTGGACCTACGAAGACCTCAAAACATATGACATTTCTGTCATCGAGCATAAAATCCCATTAAAAGAGGAGGCAAAGCCATTTAGGCAGAAGTTGAGACAGATCAATCCTATGTTGCTGCCTATCATGAAGAGGGAAGTGAAGAAGTTGTTGTGATGTCCCATCCCCAAGATTTGGCCAGCAAGGAGTGACTTAGAATTCTATACGTTCCCGTAGACTATAGTCAGGCACAAACATGGAACCGGATGGAGAAATAAGGAGGAATTAAGGCTAAACGATAAATTAAGCCTAATTACTTAGGGAAAATCACTTAAGCCTAAGTCAACGAAGAATTAGAACGAAAAGGTGATAAGGGGGCGACTTAATGGAAAAATATTTCAATTAGGA
>ML777667.1:481636-492630 GCA_009831015.1 Picea engelmannii
CCCCAGCAGTTATTAAAGAGACCCAGAAATATAATAAAGGTGGGTTTACCCACCCAGTTTGAGAAGTCGGCCCTGCCAGTGAAGAGACACTTCACACGTGCCAGACTTGTATAAATAAAGGAGGCTAGCACCTCACTTAGACATAACTCAGTTGCTCAGTTTGAAGGATAAGTTATGATCTATTATCGGCAAAGGAGAGAGAGAGTGGCGCATATCTAGGAGAGGAATTTATGTATTAGCATAAGAGATCTTTTGGCATTGTATTGGCTATCTATATTAAGGAATTTTTGCTTGGTTTTCTTCCCCTAGAGGGTTTCCCAGGATAAATGTTGTGTCTCTTGTGATTGTGTATTTCACAGTGATCTTGGATTATGCTATTGTTATCTAATGAAATGAAAACATCTATAATAATGGCTTAAACATTAACAAAGAGGGGCATGACATCATCCCTAAAGTTAAATTAGGATTTTAATTGTTAATTTTATGTAAAAACTGGATTTTTGATGTAAACTGGCCATGTCGGCCTTTTGTGACCTAAAAGACAATTAAAGGTCATTGACATTGTATGAATAAGAGATAAAACTCTTGTATTTTTTCATGATTCATTTCATCACTCAAGTATAGGTCTGAAATTTGGCCTTCCTTAAGTGTTCTTGGCTGAAACTAGTGGTGCGCACTTCTTGAAGAAGGCAATTTTTGGTGTATTTTGGCTATTTTCATGTGGAGGATCTTCAACTAGGGTGATTTGCTTGATTATTCTCGGTGAAGTAAGTAGAAAATATACATTTCTTTATTGTGAATGAATGCTTATGGTTATTTTTATTTGTTTCATGTCTAAGAATATGAAATTGCTAGCTTGAAACCCTAGGCGAAAGACATATGTTACTATCTTTTTCCCTATAATCGTCCATGTGTTAAAATTTCTTGAAAGGCACCTAATTTGAAGTAAATACTAGAGCCCTACCACTGTAGCACTCTAGTAACCCTAATTCCATTGCCCAATTGCATATTTTATTACATCTTGTTCAAGGAAAGAGAAAATCGCTAGGGCCTAACCCTTGTTACTTTCTAGCAATTTTCTCTTGGAAGTGGATTTTTGAGGCCTTGGGATACCAACACCTCTCTTGTCCTCTCCATCCCTTTAACATATCATTATCATTGCTATCTTTCTTTTAAGATTTGTTGCTGCCATTAGTGACTCCATTTACCCTAGAAAGGAACTAGACTACCATCTACAAATGGTGATTGATCAAACAAACACTTGTACTCTTATCCTTGAAGCCTTTACTAACATTTTCTAACCCTAAATTATACTAACTCCTAATCTAACTTGTTGTTGTAGCAAAACATTTTTTTTTGTTTGTTAATTTCTGCGAGACCTGTTGGCTACGCGATTAACCTGTGGCTTGAGAAACCGCGACTCAGGGGCATCTAAGCCGTCAAAATCACCCGGGGATCGCACCCGACCTGAGCCACACCAACCCTTAACATGGTTGGATTTTTTGTCCCCGCAGGTTTCGAACCGGTGACTTTAACATCACGGAGTGGCTTAACAACACACTCTGTCACCGACTGTCCTACACCTCGGGGACCTATTGTAGCAAAACATTGCTACAGCCATACAAACATACATTAATTTGACACATTTACCTACATAACTTGCACTAGAACCATTCAAAAATCAATTGTGATAATTGCTAGTGAATCTACTAGGTAAGTGTTAGTTTTGTGTGTGGTTTTCTTGCATTTTTGACCATTTAAATTTTCTGCTGTTGCAAAAAAAAAAGCTACAGCCATCTAACTGCAGAAAAATATTTTCAAAAGTGACATTAAAAGCTAGCTAAATATTTCCAACTTTACTTGTGACAATTTACTATCAATTTGCCTAGTCAAAGTCACTTTTTATTGTCTTTTTCAAGCAATTTCAAGGCATAAATCTTATGGCTGTTATAAGATATTAATTGTTGTTATAAAATGTTGCATTGCTAAAAATTCATAATCAGCTAGCTTACTTTATGAAGGTTTATTGTCTTATGAAGTACTAACAATCATTTGGTACTTGGAAAGTGCCCTATTTGCCTTGTTGTCTTGTTCTGGGTAGGTACACAATAATATCCATTTGCTTTATCCTTTAAGAAATAAAAGAAACCTTTGATCTAAGTGATCTGTGAGAGGGGAAGGATTTCATTGTGATTACTTGCCTTAGCCTTCTCAAACCCCCAGGTCACTGGGGACGTCTCCCCTGGGGTAGTCTTGACATACTCCTAAATAGAAAGGGATCTCCTATTAAGGTGACAGTGATAGGCTATTCCCAAGTTACACCAATTTTGTATCCACTTGCCTTGGGCTTTTGGGCAAGTACAAATTTTGCGATAACATGCCTCTTGCGCCCTCCTTGAGAAAATCATAAGGAAACCTAAAAGTGAATGGCTAGAATCCTCCAAAGCCATTCCTAATCAATGGTTGATATCATCCCACAATAATCTCAACTCAAAACCCACTTTGGGTTAAGTTCCCTTAGTTTACTTTATGTTCCTCAATTCACCCACAAAGTGAATTAATAGTCACTTTAGGCTAAAATGACCAAATTTCACTTTTGACTTAAATCCCCTAAGTCAAAGTGAAATTAGACATAAAGTACAAAGTAAAAGAGTACCAACATCTCCCTCTTGTGGTTAGAGGCTCCAAACCACAAGGGAACCACTTCTCAAGGTACACCAAAACTCAACACTCCCTCTTACCAAGGAAAGTGTTTCTCACCAATCAATCTCATCCCAACTGTGGACTTCCTTGCCTCCTGGCAAGGCCTAGGTGAGTATGGTTGTACCCTCTGTCTCTGATCTGCTCGACCTATCCTAACACTAATCTACTCAACCTACCCTAACATTGATCTGTCGACCTGCCCCGATCTCTAGATGGAAGTCCATCTCCACCTACCTGAGATCACCTAGATCTGGGTATCTCACCAAAGATCTCTCCCTTAGCATCTCACCGAAGGTCTCTAGGTCTTGGCATCTCACCAATATCCTCTGCTTGGTCTCTCACCAAGGTCCTATCCTCATGGCATGCAATATGAGTCACATCTCTTGGTATTTCACCAAGAGTCTCTAGGTCTTGGCATCTCGCCAAGATCCTCAACCTTGGTCTCTCGCCAAGATTTCTACCTCCTAGCATATCGCCAACGGTCACTACTCTTGGCATCTCACCAAGAGTCTCTCCCTATTGGAATCTCACCAGGAGTATCTGGATCTTGGCATATCACCAAGATCCTCAACTTGGCCTCTCACCAAGTGACTTCCACCTGAAGTGGATCCTGAAGTTGATATGCCCGTCTCCATGGCCAAGTGAGGCTCAAGCCTCTGTGGTGCCCTGTTGATCCTCCTCATCAATCTCTGATGATCTGAAGCCCCTGCACCAACCCTCTATCTCAACAACTCTAAAACTGAAGTTGTCCCGGGTGGACCAATCACCCCTGAAGATGGTGTCTCGAAAAACTGAGTCTAAGCTCCCCCTAAATCAACACTCTAAGCCAATAGGTTCTCCTCAAATTTGTCTCCCCACCTGCCACTAGATGGTGTATCAGCAGACAAATAACTGATGAATGTACACTCCCTCGCAAACTGTGCATTGAAATCATCCTCCTCGGTTGTCGTTGCCATACCACCCTGTTGCCTCTTCTTCTTCCTCTTGGGACACTGTCCAGAATAGTGCCCCGTCTCACCACAAGCTAAGCATCTCACTTTTCTTATGTCCTTCTTCTACCCACTGTCACTCTCATGTGATTGGGTCCCTCCCTTGGGACCCTGTCTCACACCTTCACCGATCTTATTCTTTCCCTTTATCCAAAGAGAAAGATCCTCATGCCCCTCAGGCATATGTTGTTGTCCTGAAGACCCAGATCTACACCTCAATTCCTCCTATACAAAATCGTCCCAAAGTCTTTGCCAAGTAGGCATGACCTCTCGGGCAATGATGCCTCGAACAAATGAACCCCAAGGTTTGGAAAATTTGTTCAAAGTTGTCCTTACCAAAAAGTTTGGATCCACAATCTCTCCGACCACTGCTAACTCATCTCTAATCTGAGTGAATCTGCCTAGGTATGATGTGACTGTCTCAAAATCGAGCATCTGAATGCTCCTAAGCTTCTCCTGCAAAACCATCTTCCGGTTTTGGTTGGGACTCTGGTAAAGCTTGATGATTTTCAGGTCCTATCAAGCTTGCCTACTGGGTCTTTCTTTGACCACAGTTAGGCTCTAAGTTTCGACTGTTATGTAAAGTATATGTTGTTGTTTTAGGACAGCCAACAGTCCAAGAACTTCTTGTTGATTTGTTATGGTTGTATTTGCAATTTTAGGTGCTCTAGCATGTAGTTTTAGTAACCAGAAGTTAGCACATGCATACTAAAATAAATACAACACACCTAAAGATCTTTATAGCTGAAAATAAGCAAATCTAAGAGACTAACACATGCATTTTTGTACACAGGTATTTTTGGTCAACATGACCCTGGATAAAACCCCCCAGAGAAAATCAGTTTGGGATATATGTCTATATATTAGGAAAGCAGAAGGTGGAATACAACAAGTACAAAATATAGAGGATCCTGATACAATAGCAGCTCGTTCTGAGCTGAAACACAAGTCCAAAACCTCCAGGTGATCCCTAGGAAGGTGCGCCCCACATACAATCTTTAAAATCCACTGAAACTGCTCCAACTGCAAACTGTGAGCTCAGATCTGGAAACCCCTCCATAGGAATGAAGCTATGCTAGATGGCCTCCCTTTGAAACTGATCTCACTGCAATTTGATGGCTAGAATTCCTCCCCACAATTGATGCGCCCTCATAAGCAAGTGCGCCCTCCACAGAAGTGAAACCTCCCTGGTAAATAAATCAAGCTAGATGTTGGTAGCCTCCCTCCATGAAAGCTAGCACCCAATATCAAGAAACCTCATGCAACAAACCTCATCCTCATCCTCCAAGTCTTCCTCTCACAATGAACAAGTGAAGAATGATCCTCTCCTTCACCCTTTGCGCCCCTCTTGAACATGCATAAGGAAACCTAAGATATGAATGGTGGAGATCATCTTATCTCCCATCTAATCAATGGTTTAGATCTCCCCAAAAATATCTAAGTCAATAACCCACTTTGGGTTAAGTTTCCTAAGTTCATTTTATGTCCCTAGTTCACCCACATTGTGAATTAATAGTCATTTTAGGCATAAATAACTAAATTTCACTTTTGACTTAAAAGTCCTAACTCAAAGTGAAATTTGACAAAAGTACAAGGTACAAAGTGTATATTTTATCCCACGTGTGCTAAGGAGAGTACAAGCACATGGGGAACACCTCCCAAGGTACAAAACTCAACACTCCCTCTTACCGAGGAAGGTGTTTCTCACCAAGCCCATCTTGTCTCTAAAGTATACATGTTTTCCCCGTGGCAGGGCCTTGGTGAGAATATCTACAACCCGGTCATCTGTCGATACATACTACAACTGAACTACCCCTCTCTGAACCCAATCACGAATGAAGTGGTACCTGATCTCAATATGCTTCGACCGATCATGAAATACTAGATTCTCAAAGAGTTTTATGCAACTCTGATTATCACAGTGAATGATGGTCAGTGGCATCTCCTAACCAAACAAACCAACCAGTATCTTACGAAGCCAAATGGCCTCGCAACTGGCCTGACTGGCCGCCGTATACTTTGCCTCAGTTGAACTCAAAGCAACTGACTTTTGCTTCCGGTTGAACCAAGAAACAAGTCTTGACCCCAAACTGAAGCAACACCCTGAGGTGTTTTTCCTGTCAGAAGCACATCCTGCCCAGTCTAAATCTGTGTAGCCAACCAAACTGACTCCATATCCTCTGACATAGTCTAGGCCATAGTCAACTATCCCAACAATATATCTCAAGACGTTTTTTGCCCCAACCATGTGAACACTCCTCGGCTCAACCATGTATTGACTGAGAGTGTTCATGGCAAAACATATATCTGGTCTGGTGTTAACCAGATACATGAGTGAACTGATCAACTGCTTGTAAACTATGGCATCCACCAACCGACTATCTGAAGCACTAAGATTCTTCCAATTGGTGATCATAGGTGTAGACATGGGTCTACAGTCCTCCATCTGAAATCTGCTCAAAATACCTGCTACATACTTCCCCTGCCCGAGAAATATGTGACCCTCCTCGCCATACCTCCATACCCAGAAAGTAATGCATCAATCTGATATCACTCATCTCAAACTCTGATGCAAGTCCCAGCTTGCACTTAGCTATGAGATCCTTGGCTCCAGTAATGAATAAATCATCCACATACAAAATGAGAATGAGCGTATCATCACCCCTAATGATGAAATAGAGGCTCGGATCATCATCGCTCTTCTCGAAGCCAATCTGAAGCAAATAAGTATCAATGCGTGAATACCAAGCTCGGGGAGATTGCTTCAGACCATATAGTTCCTTCCTTAGAAGACACACGTGAGTCTCCCTGTCACTGACCTCAAACCCATGTGCCTGCTCTATGTACACCTCCTCCTCAATAAAGCCATTTAGAAATGTGGTCTTCACATCCATCTAGTGAATGCTCCAACCCATCTTTGTTGATATGGCAATGATAGTCCTGATAGAAGTGTATCTCGCAATTGGTGCGAAAGTCTCATCATAATCGACTCCCTCAATCTATGAGAAGCCTCGTGCCACAAAACGGGCCTTGTGTTTCTCAATGATGCCATCTGCAACAATCTTGGTCCTGTACAACCACCTGGAAGTCACAACTGACTTCCCCACTGGCCTCGGAACCGCATCCCAGACATCATTGCACACAATGGAGTCATACTCCTCTACCATGGCCTCTCTCCATACCTAATGGCCACTGCCTGCACAAATGTCTATGGCTCAATATCCCTGATACTCGTCACTAGTGCCAAATATGCTCCAAATCTGACTGGTGGCCTTCTCTCTCTGATCTGGCTCTTGGGCTCCCCTAGATTCTACCTGGCCTCCTTCAGGGTCTCATGAAACCATCTAGGTCTCCTCTTCCCTGAAGTGGTCAATGGAGAAGTAAGGTCTCTTTGCCCAAGAATGACTACCTCGGGACTCGTCTCAACACTCTAAGATCCTGAAGTCTGTGCTCCCTCTGAAGTCTGTGCCCCATCTGACTGAACATGCTCTGACTATGACCCTGAAGCTATGCATGGTGACCCTCTCACCCATGATACCTGTGTATTCGAAATCTGAGGTTGTGCTCCCTCTAAGACTGCAATCGATGACTCTGCATCATCCTCAACTCCAACTCTCGACTCAAGAGATCTCTGAAAAGCCTTATCCTCCTCAAATCTGACATCTTTGTTCACCACTACTGTCCTAAGTGGAGGAATGTAGATGTGATAGGATTTGGACACTGTTATCCCCCACTTTTAGGGATAACTAGGAGATTATGTCTCGAGGCCCACAGGTCCTAGACATGGAGTACCGAAAGCCAAATCGACTTGAGAATGGCCTTGGAGGGCCCATCTTTTCTCCCTTTCAGCGCCTCCACTTTGTCATAAACAGCAGCATCCATCACTTTTGTCTTGGTCATGTATCAGAGATGGTTCTTTCTCCATGAGGTAATGAGGTCGGGTATCATGGTATGTGTCACTTTGATCCTCAAAAGCTTTGAATATGTGCATTTAATTCCTTTTGTCTCTCTAACGAATGCTTGGATCTTATACTTATCCACTTGACCATGTCTGGGGGGAATGACAGGATGCCCTAGTAAGCATGTGCCCATAGGTTTTGGTTTGCCACTTGGGGAATTTCTGAAAAGTCATCGTCCGCTCCCCGTCATATAACCACTTTTTCATATTGTTTCCCGCTCATCTATCCCATTACATTTGTCTGGGCATTGGGTTGGCCAATCATTTAAGGGTTGCACCTTGCCTTGTGGGAAGAAGGGGCTAAAGGCCCAGAAGGTAAAAGCAAGCTGGCAGAAGAAAAAAGTTTAAAAATAAACCTTGAGATGCTTCGCCTAGGGATCCCCGAGAAAGAAATAAAGAGCTTCTCAACAAGAAACAAGATGGACCCATAAAAATAATAAAACAAGACCTAGTCAGGGGATAGGGGGTCTCATCACGAGCCAGCCTATTAGGTCCATGGGTACCTAGTAGTATGACACTACTAGCAGTTGGTTACCACGCCAGGGTAGTGCCTCTTGGTTGCATGGCCAAGAGAAAGGGGGTCTCATCACGAGCCAGCCTTCTCATTTCTGTGAAAGTACTTGTGGGTAACACTGCCACCACTGGTCACCACGCCAGGCAGTGTCCCCTGATTAGTCTCTTGAAAGAAAAAAAAAAACAATAAAGAAATAAGAATAAAATGGCATGAATGGGCTTGGAAACAATTGCATCTATGACAAGTGCAGCTCGCCTTCTACAAAGGCACCCGCAAGTAAAGCTTTGCATTTCCCTGCTTTCACTGCACCCCTTGTCAGGACATCCCTTATCCACCTCACCCACTTACATGACTTGGATTTAATCAATTCCGGAAACATTTATTTTCCAGTGGATACTAGTCCAATAGGACGCCCTGTCACTTTCCCCAAACTTGTATTGCAGACTTGTATAATGTCTTTGAGCACTTAACTGAAGTAATAGGGATTTTATGCACATGTTTAATAATATTGATGATGAGATGTGATTGACATGGCTATGATCCCTGTGACTTATGAGCCCATGGAGGGCGTAGCTGTTGATGCGCAAGTTCATGCCCGATGGACCAGTACCACATTGGACAGGTACACATGCGGAGATGATTAGTTCGAACCTCCATGGGGCTGAAGAGCCCATTAGATGGATGTTGAGACCCCGGCATGGGGCAGAGACAAGGCAGAGCATTTGTACCAGGGAAGAGCAGAAGAATCCACCAAAGGCAGCTGATCATACCTGTACCTAGGGGGGTTGATCCCTCTCCACAGGAATGTTGGCCTTGGAAGGCCCAGGACATCTCCCACGATGCCCATAAAGTCACCTAGCAGTATGGACGTTTTGGGAGGCAGCTATGGCAGTTTTGGCATGTGTGTCATCTTGGAGAAGCCCAAGGAGGGCTAATGTTTTGTTCCAAGAGGCTTCATTTTCCCTAGAAGGGGTTAACGTCACCCTAGAAAGGGGATGACATCTATCTATTGCTTGATTAGGGTTTTAATTAAAGCATTTAATGTAAAACAGTATGATTTTGGTATTTTGGCCTTGTCAACCTTTTAATGACCTAAAATGTAATTCAGGTCATTGGTATACTATATATTGAGGGTTTTCACCTTCATATTTTCATCATCTTTCCCTCACCACTTGCTGAGGTCTGAAATTTGCGCCCTTCTTAGGGTTATTGGTTGAAATTCTAAGGCGCACTTGTTGAAGGATGTTAAGCCTAATATTGGCTCATTACCCCTTAATTGGGGCATATTACATTAGTCATGTTATTTTATTTATGTCGGCTTTATTTCATTAGTTGTAATTATACCTCCTAGTCTCCTATATATACCAAGGAGACATTTTCATTTGGAATCATCTTGTACTTGAACATTTATGTGGGGTAAAAAGAGGTTCCCCCCTCAAAGAGGCTTATTATCTGAAATTCTCTCTTTTTCAAGGCGTTGAGTACTTATTCTGATGTTTTTCTATGTTATATTGATATTTGGTTCTTAACATATGGTATCAGAGCTCAAGGTCTTGGGATTTCGCTGCTGCATCTGAGACACCTTGGACTTTTTGCTATAACTTTTTTTCTACAATGTTTCAGAAAGAACATCTTGGAGGATATTTAGTAGACAGATCAAGGTACGTTGGGTTAAAATTTTAGCTCCTGAGGCCTTATACTTTCGGAGATACAGTCTGTGTAAGATAGGGTTCTGGAATCATCCTGAACTAATTCATTACGGAATTTTTGCTATAAAACTTTTTCTGTAACATTTCAGACCCTGAACTCTAGAGGCTATTCACAGAAATTAGTAAGGTATCTATGGTAAAAATTTCATCTTCTGGATCATCTTATATTTGTAGATACACCATGTGGAATATAGGGTATCTGACTAGTCCTATTGACTAGTCTCAAGAAGGTGTTCCAGGTAAAACAATCATAACTTCTTCCTACAGTATCCAAATTGCGTGAGACCAATTTCATTGGATAGTGGACAGTTTGTAGTATTTCTGGTACGAGTTTCAGAATTTTATATCAATTATTTTGTGCGGGGCATGCTATACAAGTGAGATCTACTGGAAAGGCCAAAAATCAGCAAGTTGTGGGGAAGTTACCGTAAGTTCCACTTGCCTCATCCAATTTTGATCAGACCTGTGGCATTGCAGAGAAGAAATATCAGAGAACTACAAAAAATAAATTTGCATACCCAAAAGGGCCGAAACTTGGGAGATACAATAGAAGAAAGATTGTCTAGTAGAACCACCTCAAAATCAAGGTTCAAAAGTGATACTTGGCCAACATGCCACCCAAAAAGGGAACTTCTACACCAAATAAGCCTATAGACAATCCTACTTGGACTCTTGATGAAGGTGAAGAAATGAGTAGGGACATAAATGATTTACAAAAGAAGAAAGTAACAAAAGATGAACTACAAGAGATGATGGATTCAACGGAAGCTAAGTTTGAGGCAATAAATACTAAGATGGACACTTTAAAAGGGGATATCATGGAAGTATTGAAAAATTTCGTAACAGAGAGGACACCTGAAAGTGAAAATGCATCCCATGAAATTCATGATGAGGACACAAGGAAGGTGAATCAATAATGGAGAAACTCTAACCTTGGGTTGAAGACCAACCACATTCCTAAGATCGATATGAGGAATTTTGATGGCAAGGACCCTATCACATAGATACATCAGATGGAGCAATTCTTTGATCTACATAATGTGCCACATACACAAAAGGTACGAATTTCTTCTTTATATTTAGAACCCAATCAATTTGTATGGTATAGATGGCTTTGTTCT
>ML777667.1:496481-532329 GCA_009831015.1 Picea engelmannii
CTCTTGGTGGAAGGTTTACAACTAGGGTATGGCTATATGATTTATTGGTTAAATGTAAGTGAATTTCTGCAAAACTTCTTGATTGAATGGTTGTAGTGTTGTTTACTTGCATTTGTTATAATAATTTGTTGCATTAAAACCCTCGGTGACAAGCACATGTTAAAGGTCCTTGTCTCATGTCCCTACCAAGTTAAGAGCCATTTGATTTGTTGAAGTTAGATAGAGCCTTGCCATAGCAACACTCTAATTCTTTTCTTCTAGCCCAGTCATTTTTCATCTTGCAATTGACCTAAGGAAGGAGAAAACGCACTAAGGCCTAGGGTTTCTACACCTTAGTGAGTCATTTTCCCTAGGGTTTTGTTGATGAAGCCTTGCTATAGCAACACTTCATCATTAAACCCTCTTGTATTTAACCATTGCATGTATTAATCAAGCTAGCTGATTTTTATTCTTGCCATTGAGATGAAGAAGGAGTAGAAAGCACTAAGGCCTAGGGTTTCTACACCTTAGTGAGCCTTTCTCCCCTAGGGTTTCATTGTTGAGGCCTTGCTTTAGCAACACCTCAACATTTAACCCTTTTGTCTTCAGCAATATCAAGCTATGCCATTAAAAATTATCTTTCTGAGCTAAAGAAGGAGGAAGACGCACTAGGGCCGTCTCCCCTAGGGTTTGACCTATTGAATCCTCACTTTAGCGACACTTCGACACAAAACCCTCTTGTCTCTAGCTCTATCTCTATCATCACGACCCTTCAACATTTGTAGCCCTCTTTTTGACTCCATTTGCCCTTATAAAGCACTGATCTAAGACCTCCATTGTATTGAACACCTTGATCATACAAACTTCTAAACACTTTGAGCAATCTCTTACTAACCTTTCTAACCCCAGCCTAGACTAATTTTACTAACCCTAGTGTTGTCGTCACCTTTTCATGATATAAACATCTGTATGCAACGTTAATTTTATCTTTAAAGCAATTTAATGATTGGTTAAGGCATCGTTTCAAAAGTATTGATATTGTTACATTGAATGCCCAAAGTTTCCTTTAGCATTTATTGAGAAGTGATATTGTAATCATAGATATTGTAAAAACATTGATTTACTTCATCAATATTATTGCTCAATTGCTTATTATCATAAAGTCATTGGTTATATGAAGTACTAACCAGTAAGCAAGCTTGCACATGTAGTTTCATTGTTGCTTTGTCTCGGGCAGGTACTCTTATTGGTTACTACTTCTGGTTATCTTTCATCGTTATTGGCTATAAGCCGGACTTTCTACTCGGTGGTGACTTGTGAGGGGGAAATTATCACTTAGCCTTGCTAAACCTTTTGCCTTCTCAAAACCCCAGGTCACCGGCGACGTCTCCCTTAGGCCTTACTTCCCTAAACAGAAAGAACCTTCCCATTGAGGTGACAATGGTGGGATTGGTTCAGTTACGCCGGTTTTACATCCTTTCATCCATCTTTTTCCCTAACTACAAATTGTGCGATAACAAACACATCTGAGTATCCAAGTAGAATCCCCTGCTGAGCTGTGGGGTCTAGCTTTGTCCTCCTCTCCAAGGGGACATGAGAGAAAGTCAAGCACCCAAAGATCCCGATGTGATCGACATCGGGCCTCCTACCAGTGAAGGCCTCCTTAGGAGTCATCTTCCCCAATATCCTGTGGGGGCTCCTGTTCTACAGGTAAACTGCAGTAGCACATGCCTCTGCCCATAAGTACAAAGCCAAACTCTGATCATGCAGCATGGATCTCACTGCACTGGTAATGGTCTGGTTCTTCCTCTCGACAACCCTGTTCTGTTGGGGGTTGTAGGGTACGGTCATTTGTCTTATAATGCCATGCTGGGCACAAAAGTCTACAAACTGTCTCGAGGAATACTCTCCCCCGTTATCCGACCACAAGACTTTGATCCTCTTTCCCGATTGGTTCTCCACAAGAGCTCTGAACTCTTCGAACCGTGTAAAGACCTCACTATTGGCCTTCAGGAAACAAATCCAAGTCTTCCTCGAGTAGTCATCAATAAATGTGAGATAGTACTCACAACCACTCAAGGATATCCGAGTCATGGGCCCACACACGTCCGTGTGTACTAAATCCAGTATTCCAACTGACCTGGTGTCACTGCTGGGGAACGATGCCTTGGTAAAATTACCAAGCGCACACCCTCTACAAACATCTTGATTCTCAATACTGATATGTGGCACTCCGGTAACAACCTCTCTTAGTCCTCCAAGAGCTCCATGATGTAGGTGGGCCATCCTGCGATGCCATAACTCACATAACTGTCTGCTACTATCGCTCCTCACTATCAATGCATGAAGTGGCTAAAAAAGAAATCTGAATAGTTTCCCATTCCTCACTCCAATCACATGTCCTGAGGCAAGTGAAGACCCCCGAGGATGAATGAGTACCTCAGTGCCTCTGAAAGTCACCTCAAGACCTCTATCCTGGAGGGTGGAAACTGAAATCAAATTCTTTTTCATCCCCGGGATGTAAAGAACATCCGTGAACGATATAGGTGGCAAGCTATCTCTCTAAAAGGTAATTGTGCCAATCCCAGCAACTCTGACCAATGTGTCATCTCCAAGAGAAATATCTATCCTGACCTCGATGTCTCTGAGATCAGTGATGTGCTCTCGAACTCCAGTCATATGGCTCGAAGCCCCGCTGTCAATATACCAGATACTAGGTGTCGTCTCAACTAAAGTGCAGCATATGAGGAAAACACACTCTCTCTGAAACTGTGTCTAAAAATCTGTCTCCTCTGATGTAGTTGCAGTACCACCCTTCTTCTTCTTCCTGTTCGGACATTGTCTAGCATAGTGCCCGAACTTCTTACAAACAAATCACTTCACTTTTCTCATATCTTTCTTCTGACCATTTCCTTGACCACTGCTGCTCTCTCCTCCACTCCCCTGTGGTTGGGCCCCAAACTTGGGATCTTTCCGACTCCCACGGTCGGCCTTCTTCTTGCCCTTTGTCCAAAGAGAAAGATCCTCTGCACCCTGACCAATCTGCTGATGTTGTTGTTGTTGTTGTCCAAAAGCCTCGGTTGCAAGCCTAATCTCCTCCTAGATGAAGTCATCCCACATCCTCTCCCATGTAGGCATGACCTCCCTGACAACAATGCCCTGTACAAATGGACCCCGCGGTTTGGTGAATCTATTCATAGCTTGCCTCACCAAAGATTTAGGGTTCACAATCTCTCTGACGACTGCCAGGTTATCTCTAATCTAAGTGTAGCAACCAAGGAATGAAGTTACCGACTCATCCTTGAGCATGCAAATTCCCCTGAGTCGGTCACGAAGAACCATGATACAGTTCTCATTGGAGCTCTCATACAACTTGCAAAGAGATGCCCACATCTCGAATGCACAATTCTTCCTCGTCAAATGGGGTACAATATGGTCACAAACTGCGTCACAAATGGTCCTATTTGCCTTGTTGTTCCTTTTCCTGAACTCTTCCACCAAGACGAAAGCAGTGACAGGAATGGGGGGAACAATTGCCTCGACTATGTCCCATAGCTCGAGGTCCTCTAAGACGAAGACCATCCTCGCCTTCCAAGGCGACCAATTGCTATCCCCTGCTAGCATGTCCTCAACTTGCATCTGAGATGCTGACATGTTTGCCAAACTGTACTGCCAACTGATGCTCACACTGCCAAGGAAAACACTGTCTCCTGTCAACACAAGTGTGAAAAGAAACAAGTGTAATATGTCCTCACTCCTAACAAAATAGGTGTGAAAAGAGGTCAAGTCAAATCAGCCTCACTCCTACTGCATAGGTGTGAAGAGAGACCAATGACAAGTGCCAAAACTGCCCAACTATCCTCTACAAAAATCTTCCCTCTAACAACCACTGAATGAGTCAATGGTTGTCCACAAAAATTATGCCAAGAAGACGTATATGACAGCCAACAAAATGTTGTCCCAACTACTCAAAATTTCAGCCACCTTAGCTCTGATACCATGATGATTTTCAGGTCCTATCAAGCTTGCCTACTGGGTCTGTCTTTGACCACAGTTAGGCTCTAAGTTTCAACAGTTATGTAAAGTATATGTTGTTGTTTTAGGATAGCCAACAGTCCAAGAACGTTTTTCTGATTTGTTATGGTTGTATTTGCAATTTTAGTTGCTCTAGCATGTAGTTTTAGTAACCAGAAGTTAGCACATGCATACTAAAATAAATACAACACACCTAAAGATATTTATAGCTGAAAATAAGCAAATCTAAGAGACTAACACATGCATTTTTGTACACAGGTATTTTTGGTCGACGTGACCCTGGATAAAACCCCCCTAGCAAAAACCAGTTTGGGATATATGTCTATATATGAGGAAAGCAGAAGGTGGAATACAGAAAGTACAAAATATAGAGGAACCTGATATAATAGCAACTTTTTCTGAGCTGAAACACAAGTCCAAAACCTCCAGGTGCGCCCTAGGAAGGTGTGCTCCACATACAAGCTCTCAAATCCACTGAAACTGCTCCAACTGCAAACTGTGAGCTCAGATTTGGAAACCCCTCCACAAGAATGAAGCTCTGCTAGATGGCCTCCCTCTGAAACTAATCTCACTGCAGTCTGATGGCTGGAAGTCCTCCCCACAATTGATGCGCCCTCCACAGAAGAGAAACCTCCCTAGTAAATAAATCAAGCTAGATGTTGATAGCCTCCCTCCATGAAAGCTAGCGCCCAAGCTCAAGCAACCTCATGCAAAAAACCTCATCCTCATCCTCCAAGTCTTCCTCTCACAATGAACAAGTGAAGAATGATCCTCTCCTTCACCCTTTGCGCCCCTCTTGAACATGCATAAGGAAACCTAATATATGAATGGTGGAGATCATCTCATCTCCCATCTAATCAATGGTTGAGATATCCCCAAAAATATCTAAGTCAATAACCCACTTTGGGTTAAGTTTCCTAAGTTCACTTTATGTCCCTAATTCACCAACATTGTGAATTAATAATCATTTTAGGCGTAAATGACTAAATTTCACTTTTGAATTAAAACTCCTAAGTCAAAGTGAAATTAGACAAAAGTACAAGGTACAAAGTGTATAGTCTATCCCACATCTACTAAGGAGAGTACAAGCACATGGGGAACACCTCCCAATGTACAAAACTCAACAAAGCTTACACAAGGATTCCCACATCTCAAATGCATAGTCTGTACCAGTCAGATGGGGAATGATGTGGTCCCTCACCGCATCACAAATAGTCCTTTTTGCCTTGATGTTATTCTTCCTAAAATCTGCATCCAACAATGGTGATGGAGAAGGTGCAGAAGGAATCACAACGGGAGCTTGAACTATATCCCATAGTTCAAGGTCTTCCAAGATGAAAGTGATCCTGGTCTTCCAAGGAGATCAGTTGCTAGCTCTGTCTAGCCTATCGACACCGACATGGTTGTCCACTAAAACTCAACACTGAAGCTCACATCGACCCTCACACTAATGCGAAAACTACAAAAGATCTCATCCTCACCCCTTGACACACAAGTGGAAGTAAGGTTTTCCAAACGTGTCCACAAAACAGTCCTCCAACTGTCCAATATATCTCCTCATAAGCTGTCCACTAACTCTGCCAACAAGTTGTCCAAAATCTACCAAAAAGATATAACACCACTGCCCACAAGATGCTCTAAAAATCAACAAAACTTCGCCAACAAGGCTCTGATACCATGAAGAAAACTAAGGTCCTATGAGGCTGCCAACTATTGAATTTTCACTATGCTAGGCTCAAGCATGAGGATTATTTCATTTAGCATGTGCTTGAACCATAAAAAAAATGCAGCTAAACCATACACAAGTGTTGCAATAACCAATATCACAAGAAGAATTACCATGCACAAGAACACAAGAAATATCCTTGGAAACCCTTCTACTCAAGGGAAGAAAACCCAACAATCCTTTTCTATATTCTCAAGAGAAGATCCTCCAACCATAAACCCTAGATGCACACAACAAGGTGCTTCTACAACCTTGAAACTAGCGCCCAACAGAGGTGTGCACTTCAGCCTTAAAGGTAGGTCTGAAATTTCCAAATGACAAGTGACAAGTGTGAGAGTGTGTGTTTCCTCAATGGGGAAATCACCTCTATTTATAATAGACCAGACACAGAAATAGGTGTGTCTATTGGCACAACAGGGCCGACCTCAATAACTCAAAAATATAATTATTTATTACAATAAACATTAATTATCTTTCACATATGGTGGGCCCGACTTGTACCCTTTACATCACAATTAGGGTTACAAGTAAATATTACACTCAGACAATATAGCAAGGGATCTACACGTCCACTAGTGCTCAGCCACTAGGGACACGTCCACCTGTGCTCAACCACAGGGACGTCATACTCAACAGATCTCTATCTCAATTGATTCCACGAGAGAATCATCTGGAGTACCATCTCAAGCCTGAATCAACTGAGTCCACAGGAGTACAAAGGCAGGAGACTATCGACTCAACTCTCACAGAGGAGAACGATACACCCATCACATGGGCACACCCAAAACTGGGGCACGACTCAACTCAGTCCAGAGGAGAACGATACACCCATCACATGGGCATACCCAACACTGGGCTCTCTCACAGGTCGACTCAACTCAGTCACAGAGGAGAACGTATCCTGGAGAATGTCACACGACGCTCCAATCATCAACACCAACTAAGGTTTGTCTTTGACCTTGAGATTGGCTCTAAGTTTCAATCTTTAAAACTGTCCTTTGTTGTTGGAAATAGTTTAGTAACTTCCCGCCCATAGTTTTTGTAGGTTAAGTGTTCTTTGAGGTGCCCTTGCAAGTGTTTCTGTAACCCAAAGTTAGCACATGTAATATAACTCAAAACAAGTAAAACTTCCTCTAGATCTTAACAACACAAGTAATATGATCTACACTCTAAGCATGCATGAAATGAACACAGGTATTTTTGGTCAACATGACCCTGGATAAAACCCCCCCAGGGAAAACCAGTTTGGAATGGAAGTATATATAAGTGGTGTCTAAAGCATGAGATACAAAAATAAATACAAAATAATGGAACCTGTATACAAAGCAAGCTCCTCTCGAGACTTGCCAAAGGAACCAAGAAGAAATGCGCCCAAGACTAGTGCGCCTCTTCCTCTTGTTGCCAAATCCACTGAAGTGAAGTGCCCTTGACCCTAGATGCTCTGAAGAATAATCCCTTGCACACAAATGTGCTCTTGTGTGCTACCTCTACACTAAAACAAACAGATCCGACTTCCTCCAACTGTAGCTCCTCCCTGATAGGCTTGCGCCCTCCTCCAAGCAAGTGTGATCACCACTAAATAATAGGGTCTCTAGCTCCCATATCTCTTCCATGAATAGAAGTGTCCAAGCTACCCTCTTCCAATGCCTCCTGTTATCGCATAGTTTGTAGTTTAGGTCAAAGGCTAAAGGATAGAGGGCAAACTGGCGTAACAGGAACTTTCCCCACCCAATGTCACCTCAATGGGGAGGTTCTTTCTATTTAGGGAGGTTAACCCAGGGGAGACGTCCCCGACAACCTGGCGTTTTGAAGAGGCTGAGGTATAAAGTCAATATTAAAGTTTCCCCCTCACAGGTTACCACCAAAGTCAGACAGTCCAGCTAATCAGCCAATAAAGAAGTGTATGCCCAAATGAAAACACCTACCCGGAACAAGTCAACAATAATACAGTATATATGCAGGCTATAACTCAATGGGTTAGTACTTCAATGACTATCTGATATCAATTAATAAGCAATGTAAAACAATAGATACCAATGAAGTCAACGTTTTATCAATTATCTATGGCAAAAGCATCAATTCATTAATAACTATCAAGATGATCAAGCTAACAATGTATCCAACTAACACTTTACTCAATAAATACTTCAAATCATCATTTAATTGCTTATATTCAACACTTGTTGCGTCAAGATGAGATAACCAATTGTGACGTAAGCCTTAATTAGGTTAGTTTGTTAGTTAGGGTTTCAGAATTTAGAGTTTTGAGAGTGGTTTTGTACACTAGGACTTCAACGTTGGAGGTTAGAGACCAGTGCCTTAGGGTATATGGAGTCAAACAAAATAAGGGCACAAGATTTTGAAAGGATGAAGACTTAAAGACAAGAGGGAAGGGTTCTAAAGTGTTGCAAAGGCAGGGCCCTAGAATCAAAACCCTAGGGGAAAGAGGCTCACTCCGGTGTTGCTTAAGCAAGGCCTCGTGCTCTTTCCTCCTTCCTTAGGTCAACTTGGCAAAACGGCTAGCATAAATGATAAATTTAACTAAAGGATGAGGTGAGAGAAAGTGTTGTAAAGACAAGGCTTTCAAACCCTAGAAGATGATGGCCCTAGGTGTAGATCACCTAGGCCTAGGACGTCACCCTCTTTCAACCTATGCAATTCAAAGCTAGCTTAAGGGAAGAAGCAAGATGAGTGTAGCAAAGGCTAGGCTCAATCCTTCTTCTTCAATGGCTGAAATATTTCTGTCTAAGGGGACATGAAACAAGGACCTACTTGTGTGCTTGTTACCTAGGGTTTCAAATCAGNAATTTAATAAGCAAATGCAAGAAATTAAACCTACAACCATTCAATTAAGAAGTTTTGCAAGAAAATCACTTACATATCATGAAGAAAGCATGTGCAAACCCTAGTTGTAAACCTTCCTTGGAGAGAAATGCCATAAGATGCCAAAAAATCCTTCCAATAACAAGTGCGCCTCACTTAGAAAAAAAAATACCCTAGGAGGGCGCAAAAATCAGACCTCACAAGTTTAAGTGAGTTCTATTATGTCCAAATGAGGGGCAAACATCCTCAATATATAGTGTATCATGACCTTTTAATCAATTTTAGGTCATTAAAAATAGCCGACAAGGCTACAAATCAAAAATCATATTGTTTTACATTAAATTGTTAAATGAAACCCTAAATGAGCAATAAACAGGATGTCAAGCCCCTCTGAGGGAGACGTTGGCCCTTTTCAGGGAAAAATGCAACACAAGATGACAAATGTTGGCCCTCCTTGGGCCTCCAAACTCTGCCACACGTGCCAAACTACTCTGTCAAGATGCCATACACTGGAGGTGATGTCATGGCTCCTGGATGACGTCCTGGGGCATCAAAAGGGGCACGTTCCACCTATAGTGGGTCAGCCAAGGCGTCCTGGATGAAAACGTCCTCCTTATCTTGTGCAAAGCTCGACCAATCACTGTCCTGTCTCTACACCTGATGGGGTCCCAGCAACCATCTGATGGGCTCTTCATCCCCATGAAGGTCCAAACTAATCATCTCCCCATGTGTAACGGTCCAACTGGTACCTGTCCGTCGGGCATGATCCTGCACATCAAAAACTTCACCCTCCATGGGCTCATTAGTCATAGGGATCATAGCAATGTCAATCATATTTCATCATTAATGTTATCAAATGCATGCATAAAACCCCTAACATATCATCCAATAGCTCAAAGACATTAAAATGACCTACTATACAAAGCCAAAGAAAAATAAAAAATGCCTATTGGGCCAACATCCATAAGAAAAGGAAGGTTCCCAGAGGATATCATCCAAGCCATGTAACACAAGGTGGTGTGGTCAAAGGATATCCAAACATACATTGAAAGACAAGGGTGATATTATCTGTGGGTGCCTTTGTAGAAGGTGAGTTGTACCTGTCATGGATGAAATTCTTTCCAAGCCCTTTATTGCCTTTATTCTTTCTTTTCTTTATTACTTTTTCTTTCTTTTTATTTCAAGGTCTAACTAGAGGACACTGCCCTGGCATGGTGACCAGAGCTGACAGTGTTACCCACAAGTACTTTCACAAAGATGATAAGGTTGGCTCGTGATGAGACCCCCTTTCCCTTGGCCATGCAACCAAAGGTCACCGCCCTGGCATGGTAACCAGATAATGGCAATGTCATACTGCTAGGTACCCATGAACATAATGGGTTGGCTCGTGATGAGACCCCCCATCCTCTTGGCTAGGTCTTGTTTTGACATTTTTCTTCGGGTCCCTCTTGTTTCTTGTTGAGAGGCTTTTTATTGCCTTCTCGGGGATCCCTGGGTGAGGCATCTCTAGGTTTTATTTTTTATGGCTTTTATCTCTTACCAGCTACTTTTACCTCCTAGGCCTTTATCCCCTTCTTCCCACGAGATAAGGTGTAACCCCACAAACAGGTCATCCTAATGTCCAGACTAGGGGAATGGGATAGATGAGTGGGAGATAAGATGTAAGAGTGATGATATGATGGGAGCGGACGATGGCCCTTCAAAATCCCCCCTGGTGGCTAGCCAAAACCTATGGGTACAAGCTTGCTAGGGTACCCTGTCAATCCCCCAACCATGGTCAAGTGGGTTAATGTAATATCCAAGCAGTCGTCAGAAATAAAAGGAATTTGATGCATACATCTGAAGGTTATAATGACCAAATATGACACATACCATGATACTTGGACCAATTACCTCATGGAGCAAGAGTCTTCTCTGATACAAGTCCAAGCCGAAGGTGATGGATGATGTTGTTGCTGATAGGACAAGTCTGATGAAGAAGAAGAAAGATGGGCCCTCTAGGGCCATGCTCAGGTCAATCTTGCTCTCGGTACTCCATGTCTAGGACCTGTGGGCATCGAGACATGATCTCCTAGTTATCCCTAGAAATCGGGGATAACACCTCCAACCTCATGCTCATGCTCCTCCTCAATCTCTCCAAGTGAACATAAGAGTGAATGAGCCTCCTTAGGCCTCTTGTGCCCTCCTTGAGCAAATCATAAGGAAACCTAAAATTGAATGGCTAGGATCCTCCCAAGCCATTCGTAATCAATGGTTGAGATCATCCCATAATAATCTCAACTCAAAACCCACTTTGGGTTAAGTTCCCTTAGTTTACTTTATGTCCCTCAATTCACCCACAAAGTGATTTAATAGTCACTTTAGGCTAAAATGACCAAATTTCACTTTTGACTTAAATCTCCTAAGTCAAAGTGAAATTAGACATAAAGTACAAAGTACAAGAGTACCAACATCTCCCTCTTGTGGTTAGAGGCTCCAAAACACAAGGGAACCACTTCCCAAGGTACACCAAAACGCAACAATATGCTCATTTACTCAATAGTGAATGTGGAAAATATGAAACTCTATGAGACTTTCATGTTGGATCAGGAAACTAAGGAACGAGTATTACCTACCATAGAGGAATTAGCACCAGAAGCCCAGGCAGAGTTGGTAGAAGATACATTTTTGTAGACAAATCACAAAACTACCATACGAGGGCAGCATGACCTCGACAGATCGGGTTGAAAGGATAACTTCCAAGCAAGGAAAAATGGTACTCCACGGAGAAGGTAGAGGAAAATTTTCTTGACATCATTGAGTAAAATATTTTTGGGGCCAAAAGTCTCCCTAAAAGGGGAGGTGTCATTTGAAATGGATCATTATATAATTTTCATCTATCTTGATACCTTCTGAGTGGAAAAACTGGAGGAATTGACTTGTAGGACCCATATTAGTGGCAGGTCCTAGTTTGGAGATATGAGGTCCATAACCTTCCAAGGACATTTTGAGGTATTAAACGATACTTTTTGGGGTCAAAAATTTGTGAGAATAGATCTCAGCCCCTTAAAGTTGTTCTACACACCAAGACCTTTCCAACGGTGCAAAAATCACCTCGATCAGAGTTCATATGCAAAAGTTATTCCTTCCACAAATTAACCTACCTTGTTGATCACCATAGTACCGAGTGGATGCCACATCATCCCCGATTAATCATGTATGGGGTTAGTCATGTGTGAACTTTCGTGAAGATTGTAGAAGGTAAAAAACCCTAACAATAATTGAGGGTTGAGACATGCAAAAACCCTAACCCTAGACAACTATTAGACTATGTTAAATAATAGGCCATTAGGAGGAGAGCGGGTTCCATTCTTTTATCACTGTACTTGTTCTGTAGTTGATTAGAGCATCTAAGAGTGGGATTTGAGAACATAACATACGAGGAAGAAATTTTTGTCGCGATCATTCAGGCCACGGTGTCAAAGGAAACTCCATAGTGAGTGCCCCTTTCTTTGTACTTGTATTTCATAACTGAAGAAAAGAGAGCAGAGCATAGACCTCATCTTCTAGTTGGGTTTTCCCTCATTTCAGGTTTCCCAAGATATATCTTGTGTTCATTTGTGTGGATTGTGTATTCATTTGCTTGTTCTTTCATTTTTGTATTTCAGTTATTTTCATAGATTTAAGCAATAAGTTAGTGATAATAAATCTGAAAACTAAGGAAATAAACATGCATAATAAAAGATTTCAGTATAATACAAGATCTATTGTAATAAACTATTCTAGTGGAATATCCACAACAATTTACAAATCATGGACATATTTGGATACAAACTAAGTGGCACCATTGGAGCCAAGGGCGACTATTCATGTTCCTACTCATGGGCTCTGCATATTAAAACTATTTGTTATATAAACATTGAAGCATTCCAATATTGATATTCATGATTTATCTCTATTTTGAAACTTAATGTACAAAATGTTTTCCTATGTCTTATCTGTTAAATTATGAGCTTGATTTCATATGCAGATTATTTCTTTAAATTCTTCAACACTCTGATTCCATCTTAATACATTTCAACAATATAGATAATCGAATAGCAATAACCATTTAGATACATACGCATGCACATCAACAACACATATACCTTGGGGAAACCCTGTACAGGGAGAAAAACCCCAGCAAACGATCTTCCTTTATTGCATTAATAATGTATGATCACTTACAAATATCCACCATGAAAAATCTGCTCTTAAATGAGCTTGCCAAGATGATTTTGACCTGACTCTATAATCTATAAAAACAGAGAGACCTTGTTGTCCTAATCTGTTGTTAGATACCAGTACTGTGGACAAAAAACATATGCTGCCTTAGGAATCCTTTGCTTCATTTTCTGTTGATATATATCAGCACTGTTTCCAGGTTACCTTCATTGTTTTTTTGGAATGATATACACAGCACTGTCAAAGAGAAATTTTGCTACCTTAGGACTGATATACACAGAATTGTCACAGAGAACTTTTGTTGCCTTGGGACTGATATACACAGCACTGTCACAGAGAACTTTTGTTGCCTTAGGACTAATATACACAGCACTGTCACAAAGAACTTTTGTTGCCTTAGGACACCTATGTTGCCTCTCCTCCTTCACCTTCACACTGCATAACAAGTGTGTAGAATGAGGGGTCAACCTCTGCTTATAAAGGAGTGGAGAGGAGAAAGAGATGGCTCGAATTAGGGGCTTGAATGTATGCTTTCCTAACTTGACTTTACACTTCATAAAATAGACCTTGGACATGAGTTCGAAAATAGAACTTGACATGAGACTTAAGTTACAACTCATCCTTTACTTGACAATGCATGTGAACTAACTCAGCATGCACATGTCATGCATGTCATGCATGCAACATGCAACTAGACATGCATGCAACATGCGACATGCAACTAGACATGCATGCAACATGTGACATGCAACATGCAACATGCGATATGCGACAAATTTGACAACTTTGACTTTGACCTAGACATGCAACTTTGACTTTTTACAACTTGACTCTTTACAACATGAGTTTAACAACTCATTCAAATCGACTCTTATCATGGAAATTCAAATTTCTCTTCATGGTGGATAATGTTACACGTGCCAACACACTCGATCAATACATTTACATCATTTGCAATATCAGGAAAATCGTTTGTTTCTAGCTCATAGGAATTTTACGTTCAACCTAACTTTTGCTATATGCCTTGACTTTTTCTCATGGCTCACAAGGCTTGACTAGGCTTACAAAGGTTGTACGTTCCCCCTGAATTTTGCACTAGTCTGTCTATGCTCAAAGAGGTTGTACATTCCCCCTGACTTTTACATTAGACTATCTATGCTCACAGAGGTTATACGTTCCCCCTGAATTTTTCATTAGACTTACATAGCATCTCGTTCATCCTGACTTTTGGTTTGACTCACAAAGGTTGTATGTTCCCCCTAGCTTTTGTCAATACCTCACAAAACTGGTTGATTCTCCAAATCTCCTTGGCTAGCCTTAGGGTGGCCCATATGGCCTCTCATTGGAGAATGATTGTCGATGCTTCCAAATTTAACACTCCTTCTCAGCAAGGGAGTCATTCTTGGCCACACCAATCTTGCCTCTTAGATGCACAAACTGTCTCAATGGAAAAGGATTGGTTAGGATATCAGCTACCTGTTCGCTCATGGCTATGTAATGTAACTTTACAGTTTTTCTCTGGACCAAGTCTCGGATGTAGTGGTACTTCATATCAATATGTTTTGACCTATCGTGAAATACTAGGTTCTCTATCAGTTTTATGCAACTTTGATTATCACAGTGAACCACTGTCGTCTCGAGCTTGTCACCAAACAACCCAGAAACCAATTTTCTGAGCCATATTTCTTCCTTTCTAGCATCACTTGCTGCAATGTACTCAGCCTGTTGTACTCTGTGCAATGGATCCCTGTTTCTGGCTTGACCAAGAGATCATAGTGGATCCTAAACTGAAGCAGTATCCGGAAGTACTCTTCTGGTCCACTGGGCTTCCTACCCAGTCAGCATCTGCATACCCATGCAAAAATAGACCACCACTAGATGTATATCTTAGACCATAGGTAATGGTCCCTCTGAGATATCTCAAAATGTGCTTTGTTGCCACCCAGTGTCTCTGTCTCGGTTCAGTCATGAACTGACTCATTGCAATCACTGCATAGCATATATATGGCCTGGTGTGGATCATGTACATCAATGATCCAATCAGTTGCCTATACATGGTGGGATCCACCAAATTTGAACCTGAATCAGAATCATTTAGCTTCCTCAGGTTGGTAACCATCAGAGCAGACATGGATTTGCAATCCATCTAACCAAACCTCTTTAATACATCCACTGTGTATATTCCTTGTGCCAAAAATATCTCGCCCTGTCTTTGCCACACTTCCAATCCTAGCAAGTAATGCATCAAGCCTAAGTCTTTCATCTCAAATTCTAAGATTAACTCCCTCTTACACCAGGCTATTAGCCCTTCATCTCCTGTTAGAAAGATATCATCAACATACAGGATTAGAATAACAGGTTGGTTCCCTCTTACCTAGAAGTACAGATTTGCATCAGTGTCACTTTTCTGAAAGCCCGGGCTTTTAAGAAAGCCATCAATCCTATCATACCAAACTCTGGGAGCCTACTTAAGACCATACAAGACCTTCCTTAGCTTGCATACATGAGTGTCTTTGTTATGCAGTACAAAACCATATGGTTGATCCACAAAGACCTCTTGTTCAATCTTTGCATTCAAGAATGTTGTTTTTACATCCATCTAATGTAGCTTCCAACCAAGAACTAAAGCTAATGAAATAATAGCTCGAATGGAGGTAACCTGGCTACAGGGGAAAAAGTCTCCTCGTAGTCAATTCCTTCTTTCTGAGTGAAGCCTCTGGCTACAAATCTTGCTTTGAAATTTTCCATACTCCCATCGGCTGCATGTTTGATCTTATAGATCCATTTGGAAGAGACCATTGATTTGTCCTTTGGCCTCGGCACAATGTCCCAGACATTGTTCTTTAGAATAGACTTGTATTCCTCAAGCATGGAATTCTTCCATACTTGTAATTTATCTGCTTCTTCAAATGAAGAAAGTTTGGCATCACTGATGCTGCTCATCAGTGCAACATAGCCTCCAAACCTATGAGGCCTCTTACTTTCCCTAAAAGTTCCTTTGGGAGCAGCTATATTTTTTGCTTCTTGCACTGTTTCTTTAAGCCATCCTAACTTCCTTTTGGCTGGAGGTTCTTCAAGAGTTATTTCTAACTCTTTAGCAGGTTCTAGGGGCTCATCACTTGGCCCTTCATGAGGTTCCTCCATCTGATCATCTAAATCTTCATGTTCAGAAGAGGGTGAAGCTGGTTGAACTGCTTCTGATTCCTATCGAATCTCTCTGGATTTCTTGAATGCGTCTTCCTCATGGAAAGTCACATCTCTACTTACCTCTATCTACCTCTAACCTGGTACATATATCCTGTAAGCCTTGGAATTCTCACTGTACCTCACAAAAAACCCTTTCTTTCCTGAGGGTTCCATCTTTGTCCTATTTTCCTTAGGGACATGAATATACACTGGACACCCAAATATCCTTAGATTCCCTACTTCAAGTTTGATCCCTGAGAAGACCTCTTTAGAAGTCTTGTCCTTCAAGATAGCATGTGGACACTTGTTCTGAATATACACAGTAGTAGAGGTAGCTTCTGCCCATAAATAATTTGGCAGATCCTGGTCAAACATCATGGCTTTCACTGCCTCACAAATTGTCCTATTTTTTCCTCTCAGCAACTCCATTTTGCTAAGGGTTATATGGAATGATCAATTGTCTCTTGATTCCTGCTTACTTGCAGAAATCCTCAAACTGGAGAGATTCAAACTCTCCTCCATTGTATGTTCTAAGGGTTCTGATGTGTTTCCATGTTTTCTTTTCAATAAAGGATTTATACTCTTTGAATTTATCAAATGTGTCACTTTTAGCTTTAAGGAAATAGATCCAACATTTTCTTGAGTAATCATCAATAAAAATGGCATAATACAAACAACCACTGAGTGAGGGAGATGGCATGGGACCACATACATCAGAATGAACCAGATCTAAGATGCCCTAAGCTCTGTTGTCACTACTAGGAAATTCTTTCTTTATATTTTTACCTAGTATGCATCCTTTACAAATTTCATTTTTACTAAGAGAAATAGAGGGCATGCCACATACCATGTTCTGCAGATCTGGAAGTGCTTTGTAATGAAGATGTCCAAGTATTTTGTGCCACAACTTGTTGGAGCTAGTCGCATCATGAGCCAATGCTCGAATTGACTGTCCTGTCACGACGTACAGTCCACCTCTACGAGACCCAATGGGTTCTGTTGTACTCAAGTGGCTACCTTTATCCCATAGTAGTGCCTTCCTGTCCTTGAATATCAACCAAGATCCCTTGTCCTCAAGGGTTGCAACTGATAGAAGATTATTCTTAAGCCCTGGAACATATAATACTTCATCAACATGAAGCCTAGCCCTAGATTCCAATCTAAAGGAGATAGAGCCTACTCCCTCTATCTTGTAACATTTGTCATCCCCAAGCTCAACCTACTCTGCAAAAGATTTTGTCTTGAAATCTGAGAGGAATTCCTTGTACCATGTCATGTGCTTTGATGCACCATTGTCTACTAACCAAGAAACTGAACTAGATAAGGCAGAAACCATGTAATATTCTTTTCTATTTTCTCTCTCATTAGAAGGAATTTTTTGTTTTCTTTTGGATTCATCATCCTCAGCAGTTGAGGCATGATGTTTCCCTTTCCTTGGATTTTTCTTCCTATACTAGCAGTCTCTAGCAAAATGACCCAACTGATTGCAACTAAAGTATTTAATCTTAGATGTATCAATACTTTTTCCTTTGAACGTACCTTTGGTGTTTGACTTCCTTTGAGAGCGTTTCTAGAAAGTGACTTTCTTCTTTCCCTTGAATCTTGATGCTAATGTTGAATGCTCTTCTTTTGTTGGCTTGCTCCCGGTAGCAATGTGACTCTCCTCTTGGAGGCAATCATGCCATAACCTCTCAATCATGGGTTGAATCTCTCTCCTACTCACACTAGATAAGGTCTCCCATGAAGAAGGAAGACCATCAAATATGGCCTGCACTAAGTCATCATTGTCCACTATGACCCCTGTGACCAAAAGTTGATCTTTGATCTGGGTTATCCTGGAACAAAAAGATGTTATCGATTCACCTTTCTCCATATTCAAATAATTAAGCTTGTGCTTAAGTGTTCTCTTCTGACTTGGATTATGTTTCTCATACAAATTCACCAAGGTATCCATACAGTCCTTGGCAGTCATTAACGAAGTCATCGCTGGCATTATACTGTCTTTGACTGAGTCAAAGATCATTTGCTCGGCCTTTGCTTGACTCTTCCTAAAGGCCTCTCTTTCTGCATTAGTGGTGGGTTCCTCCACCATTGTGGTCACATATTTCTCAAGATCATGCTCCTGCAAAATATTTGTTATCCGAAGCTTTGTAATGATCCCAAGCCAAATTTTTTGCTTGGAATCACTAACTACCACTGATTTGTTGATGTGCAGGTGTTTATTGAGTTATTAAGTGCATACAAGATTCATCCCACACATGAAGATCACAATACATTCAAGATATAAAAGCACAAGCAAAGATCTGACCTTTTTATTATGAGCAATGCAGGATCAATACAAAAGATGGCCGATCTGGCATAAACCTGAGATGGTCGTACAAACAATAGATACGAGATGCTACAAAATGCTCCTGCCAATACAAAAGAAGCCTCAAAAGGCTGGATAAGTAATGAAGATCAGTACCAAGCAGATTTGAATGCCAAGCCCTCCAGCTGAAGAGTGCCACGCTCCAAGTGAAGACTGAAGCCCTCAATAATTCGGCCCTGATGGAAGAATGCTCCAAATGAGCCCAAACTCGATCAAATAATAGATCAGGGCAGTGGGAACCTCCTACTGAAGTTTCAAGCCCAACGTCCAAGGCCAACCTCTCCAACTGTTGAATCTTCTAAGGGAGTTGCGCCCTCCTGAATAGCTGAAACCCTAGGCAACTCGTTCCTGAAGAAATACACCTCATACACCTCCAAATGACATGAAACTCTCCAAGAATATAGATCGGGCTATGAGAATCTCGTGGGAGAAGTTTCAGACTCAGATCTCAAGAAGATCTCTCTAGATCTGAGAAATACAGAAAAGTGAGACGCCCTCCTATCCTCCAAATCGTCCCAAGCTGATGCTGAAGATTGAGTGATGATAACTCCTAAAGAAAACCCTCAGAATGATGATGGAGCACCTACAAATAAAACCCAACTGATGAAATGCCCAACGCTCCTCCTGATTGGCTAGATCGAACCATCCTCAATGGTGTGGTGTGCCCTTGCTGGAAAATCCCCAATGGTACGGCCCTGCTATCTGCTGAAGCTCTAGAAGGAGATATGCTGAGAGTAGAATGGTGTGGAGGAATCTTTCATCCCCGAGACCAAGCTGTGGAACAAGGTGAGTGGATATTTCACCACTGAGTTGCTCACAAGGGTTTGTACAGCAAAACCCCCAAACTGAATGCTCAAGAGCAATAACAATAGTATACCAAAATCAGAATGACTAATAGGTGCCACCCAGCCTCTTACTTATACTTTTTCTTCTAATTCTCTGTTGAGTTAGGTTAACTCCCAGGGTTAATCTTCTATTTTTCTGTTGAGTTATCTTTTACTTCTTTATCCCTTTCCTTTCTTAAGTCAACTCAAAAATATAACTTTAGCCTCGTTGACTTCCCCCCTCAGTGTGAGACTATGACCTAGTGGGCGTGCCCAAGCCACTGAGTCTCCTCATCACCTCTCTAAGAGGTGGGGGGCATTACAAGCTTCCACACATTGAAGTTGGTAGCTCCTTCGAGCCTATCCTCGGCCCTGACTGAAATGGAGGATGAAATGGACCTCACACTGGAAACTTAATCAAGCTTGCTTGGATCTGTGTGTACTTGTTGCTACACTTCAACAAGCTTAACACACCCTAAGCTCTGAAACCATGTTAAATTATGATTTTGATTTCTTATGTAGATTATTTCTTTAAATTCTTCAACACTCTGATTCCATCTTAATAAATTTCAACAATATAGAATCATAATTGAATAGCAATAACCATGTAGATACATACACATGCACATCAACAACACATATACACTGGGGAAACCCTGTACAAGGAGAAAAAACCCAGTGAACGATCTTCCTTTATCGCATTAATAATGTATGATCACTTACAAATATCTACCATGAAAAATATGCTCTTAAATGTACTTGCCAAGATGATTTTGACCTGACTGTGTAACCTGTAAAAACAGAGAGACCTTGTTGTCCTAATCTGTTGTTAGATACCATCACTATGGACATAATTCATACGTTGACTTAGGACTCCTTTGCTGCCTTTTCTGTTGATATATATCAACACTGTTTCCAGGTTACCTTCGTTGTCTTTTTGGACTGATATACACAGCACTATCACAGAAAACTTTTCTGCCTTAGGACTGATATACCCAACACTGTCACAGAGAAATTTTGTTTCCTTAGGACTAATATACACAACATTGTCACAGAGAACGTTTGCTGCCTTAGGACTGATATACACAGCACTGTCACAGAGAAATTTTGCTGCCTTAGGACACCTATGCTACCTCTCCTCCTTCACCCTCACATTTCATATCAAGTGTGTAGAATGAGGGGTCGACCTCTGCTTATAAAGGAGTGGAAAGGAGAAAGATATGGATCAAATTAGGGGCTTGAATGCATGCTTTCCTAACTCGACTTTACACTTCAGAAAATAGACCTTGGACATGAGTTCGAAAATAGAACTTGACTTGAGACTTTAGTTACAACTCGCCCTTGACTTGACAATGCATGCGAACTAACTCAGCATGCACATGTCATGCATGTATGCAATGCATGTCATGCATGCAACAAGCAACTAGACATGCATGCAACATGCGACATGTGACAAACTTGACAACTTTGACTTTGACCTAGACATGCAACTTTGACTTTTTACAACTTGACTCTTTACAACATGAGTTTAACAACTCATTCAAATCGACTCTTATCATGGAAATTCAAATTTCTCTTCATGGTGGATAATGTTACACGTGNGATGACTCAGGAATCAGGACATAATTCATTTTTGATGTGTGATGTATCACTAGACATCTTATATATCTTATATATCAGTTTTCTTTCCATATTCATGTGGCAATCTGTCTATTTGATGCTATTGTTGCTTTAAATGTTTCAAATATTAAAAAAAAATGAATATTTTTGTATTTTTTTAAGTTTGCCGATTTTTTGCCGATTTTTACGAAACGTTGTTTTCTGGACCCTGGCGATTTTTTCCCCGAAATGAGTTTTACCACATTGATATACACAGCACTGTCACAGAAAACTTTTCTGCCTTAGGACTGATATACCCAACACTGTCACAGAGAACTTTTGTTGCCCTAGGACTAATATACACAGCACTGTCACAGAGAACGTTTGCCGCCTTAGGACTGATATACACAGCACTGTCACAGAGAAATTTTGCTGCCTTAGGACACCTATGCTACCTCTCCTCCTTCACCCTCACATTGCATAACAAGTGTGTAGAATGAGGGGTCGACCTCTGCTTATAAAGGAGTGGAAAGGAGAAAGATATGGATCGAATTAGGGGCTTGAATGCATGCTTTCCTAAGTCGACTTTACACTTCAGAAAATAGACCTTGGACATGAGTTCGAAAATAGAACTTGACTTGAGACTTCGGTTACAACTCGCCCTTTACTTGACAATGCATGCAAACTAACTCAGCATGCACATGCCATGCATGTATGCAATGCATGTCATGCATGCAACAAGCAACTAGACATGCATGCAACATGCGACATGCGACAAACTTGACAACTTTGACTTTGACCTAGACATGCAACTTTGACTTTTTACAACTTGACTCTTTACAACATGAGTTTAACAACTCATTCAAATCGACTATTATCATGGTAATTCAAATTTCTCTTCATGGAGGATAATGTTACACGTTCCAACGCAATAGATCAATACATTTACATCATTTGCAATATCAGGAAAATCGTGCGTTTCTAGCTCATAGGAATTTTACGTTCAACCTAACTTTTGCTAGATGCCTTGACTTTTTCTCATGGCTCACAAGGCTTGAATAGGCTCACAGAGGTTGTACGTTCCCACTAACCTTTGCACTAGTCTGTATATGCTCACAGAGGTTGTACGTTCCCCTTGACTTTTGCATTAGACTATCTATGCTCACAGAGGTTGTACATTCCCCCTGACTTTTGCATTAGAATTACATAGCATCTTGTTCATCTTGACTTTTGGTTTGACTCACAGAGGTTGTACGTTCCCCCTGGCTTTTGTCAATACCACACAAGACTGGTTGATTCTTCAAATCTCCCTGGCTAGCCTCAAGGTGGCCCATATGGCCTCTCATTGGAGAATGACTGTCGATGCTGCCAAATTTAACATGATCTCCTATTTAATTTTATGGATTTTTCATGAACTGAAAAATCCTGTAATTTATATTTTGAATCTGTAATTTATCTTGTGAATTTTTTAATATTTTGTGTGTTTTTTAATATGTAAAAGATATTGAAACGTTTTTGTCAAATTGTTGACTTCTCTTTCCATTTTGAGTTTGTTAGATCATTGTGAAATATGAGTTTATCTCTATTATGACTTTGGTTCGATTTACATAAAAGTACCTCAATAAAGTAATTGTATTGTTGTCATCATAGCATTCACCTTAATCTAGATTTTTGTCCACTTTTTAATCTTCTTGGAGATTCTTCTCTAAGAGCATGCTACCAAAAATAAAATATAGAAGTTCATTAAAGATGTTTCAGTTTATCTGTCATGTATTCTTGACTCTGCATCTTTAATCCTTTTTACTGCATTCAGTTGAAGGAGACTTTGGATCAGTTTATTGGGATTTTATCAATAATTGGTGTTCACCTTGCATTGAAATTTCTTGATGGACTAGGGAATAAACTGTGAAAGAATGCAGAACATCTCAGAACTTTGGAATCAGCCTGGTTGTACATCATTGTTTGTATGTTTGAGATCATTCATTTCAATGTATGCATAAATCCTTCCTCTTCTAAGGCACAATATCCTAAGAATCTCTCTAAGAATGATTCAATTTCTACCATCAATAAATTACTTTAAAACATCCAGACCGATAACTAAAACAAGGTTTCTACTATGAACAAAAACAACAAACTTCTAATCTCAAAACAAGAGAAACCATGGATTCAAATTTTATGAGTCTGAATAAAGTTTGGTCTTGGATGACTTGGAATCTTACAAATAGTCTCTCCACTGGATGAATTCTTAATTTTTTAATTTTCCAGATGTTATATCCACCTCCATCAAGTAATTCATAGATCATTGAAGGAAGAAAAAGCACGGTGAACAAAGATGCAACTGAATGCTTTTTGGATGAAATTCATTCCATACCTCTTGTACCTGCCATCAACTATCAAATTACTACAAGTTTCCAAACATTATGTCCTCCTCCATCAAGTAACCTTCATGGGTCATTGTTCACAACAAAAGTGTAGCCTCCAAAGATGCAACTGAATGCCTTTTGGGTAAACTGAGAACCGCATTCCATAACTCTGTACCTACCATCAACTATCAAATTACTATCCTCTATATCATAAGAAACAAGTTATGTAATAGACAACCAAGACAGGCTCATTAACTTAGCCACTCCGAATGCAACAAATCAAAACAGAGAAGAGAAATCACTAGTATTCACGCTGAATCTAGTACATAGAGGAAAGATAAATCAGTAGCTACTTTAAGAAAATTCACTTAAAATTCAAAATTATACCATACAAGCTAAGAATAACTTATTGTTATGTGAAAACTCATTGTTTAAGGAAGAACGAGCAAACCAAATGCATCATGCAATTGCCACAGTGAATTAACTCAGTCAAAGAATTGATATGGACTTGACAAAACTGAATCTACAGGCCATTGCCACAGTGCATTAACTCAGTCAAAGAATTGAACACGGACTTGAAAAAACTGAATCTACATACCATTCTAATTAAAATGGTTAACAAAGCGTTAAAATCTCAAATTAAATGACTAAGATCCAAACTGCGTTTGTTCATAAATTCGAATATTTTTGAAAGAGCATGTTGACATATTTTTCTGCACCTTGGTCCTTTTTACATCAAAATTTCATGGTTGTGCTCTCATATGTTTTTCAACCCCAATACCTCACAGGCTTAAATTGTATATATGGAATATAATATCTCATGCTTTGAAAGGGACAAAGAGTTACCAAGGATAACAATTAAAAAGAACATGTCAACAACTTGGGAAAAGCACCTTGTTTTGTTCCTTTCCATGTATATGTGAAAGGAAAGACATTGGTCAAATATAACACTTGTTAGAAGGTAGCTAGGAACAGTTTTGGAAACTTGGGAGTACCGAGAACTTTTGAAAGAGGCTAAAATGGAAAAAATATAGCCATGTTGTAGGGAGCTTTAGGGGCAATGGGGCAAGGGCTGAGTTTAGAGGATGACTGGAGAGAACCTCCAATTTTCAAGAGACAAGGGTACACAAATAATAGGCGGGGTCACAACCCTAATATAGAAATATCTAAAATTTAGCAATTTTATTTTAATTGGAAAAACTCAATCACAATGCCTTCTATATTTGCATGCTGACTAATATTTTTCTACCTGCCAATTACATCGATACATCACAAAGCTAGGTGTACAAAAAATGTAATCAAAATTCATCATAAAACATATAAAACAAGAAATCAACACAAGTCATTTCACACATGGACCCATATTCCACTTACATTCAGGCACTGAACAAATTTCAGTTGTTTATATCTATGTATCTCTAACAATATTAATATTCTAGAAAACGTAATCTGGAAAACCAAAAAGAAAGCGATGTTGCCATTTTCACGGGTTAGATAAAGACATATTTCTACAACATTGATTCACAAGGGAAAAACTAACCAAATTGGCACCACTATTGGCTCTCAGAAGAATTTCCACAATAGATGCAAAGAACTACCACACTGAGCTATTGAATAGTGAGCTTGCTTTGCAAGACCACCAGATTTTTGAGAAGGTTTAGATTTGGAGAGAAGAGCACCCGATAAAGCATCAAAGATCATGTTTGTTGATTGCAACAAAGATGAAAAAAATAAAATCAAAGCCCGCAAGTTCAAACACACAGCCATAATTACCAATAGCAAGACTAATCCAAGTGGATATTGGTGGCCACCCACCTATTCCAACTGGCTCCTTTTTACAGTTTTTAGTTCAGCACGTTCTTTTGTACTTATTTGTAATTCTGATCTCTACACTTCCGAGGTTGTCTGAAGCCCTACACATCTTTCGAGTGGAGACTGGTGGCCTCCCACCTAATCCAACTGGCTTATTTTGGATGTTTTCATGTCAGCACATCTTTTTGTACTTCCAGAGCCGTTTTGGGGCCCTAAACAGTGTTTTTTTGGCTTGCCACAGTGAAATTGTAGACAAAATCAAAATTTGATGGCATAGTGTATATTTCTCGAAAAGACCTTTCCAACGAGCTATCACGCACCTAAAACAGAGGTTGTATGCAAAAGTTACGACCTCGGGAAGTTGGAAGTTGAGGTACCAACTTACCCATCGGGTCCCACATGACTTTTGGCGTTTCACCTCCTAGGGTTAGATTATTGGATGTCTATGGCTTTGGAATTCATGAGTAATGTTAAAAATGCCTCTAGAGCCTCATTGTAATCATTTTTCTTGGACGAATGTGCATAGCAGCCACATCTCTTCTCAGAGATAGCTACCACCATTCGAGCAAGTTGTTTCAGTTCTGCAATATTACAGTTTCAGCCTATTTCATTTATTCAATAGAAGATATTGTTCACTGGATATCTGTGTTGTTCTCCATATCTCTGTGTTTATTGTATTCAGTATGTTAATCAGTTCGTTCCGCTCCTAAATCCGGATCAGTGGTATCAGAGCGGTCTTCTCTTCATTTATTTTTCTTCGTGCATGTCCCCGACAAGATCTGGTTACAAGAAGTGGGGACTCGAACCAATCGAGCCTTTGTAAGATCAGTCGTGTTGAGCCCGACAACAACCCATGGGGGACGAAAAGAAAGATGATGGAGCAGAAGATCCTTTTAAAATGTTGCTCGAGGAATCCCTTGCGTGACAAAGGAACAAAATGATGAACAACTTTTCACAGATCTTTCAACGGATGCCCACAGTAGAAGCATCTTCATCAAGCTTCCATGCAACCCCCTTCAAGGTACAGGTAAATTTTGATATTCCATTATTTGAAGGACTGATAGATGCGGATGTTGTAGATAAATGGTTGAATCTTCTCGAAGGCTATTGTTTGGTCCACAATTTTTTCGATAGGGAAAAGATTACTTTTGCACTCCTCAAGGTTGTCCCCCATGTTAAGGACTGGTGGAATACTTACTTTGAGCAAAGGGCCATAGAGGAATCTGCAATATTTGCAGTCGCCCCTACATGGGATTCCTTCTGGGATGCCATTAAAGAACAGTACTACCCTGTTGGAAGCTACGAGGACTAGTACACCAGATGGACCACCCTGCGTCAGGAAAGGGACCAGACAGTACCAGATTTCACCAATAATTTCCATACCCTACGCACCAAATTGGGTATCAAAGACTCTGAGTGACATCTAGTGCTCAAATACCGCGGTTGTTTGCATAGATACACTCAAACAAAAATGGAGTTTCTGGACATCGCCTCATTGGGTACGGCTTATAAATATGCTGTCAAGATCGAGCAGAAATTTAAGCAGAAGAGGCGAGAGTTTGGATCTGCAAACTCCTCACAGCCGAAGCAGGGAAAAGGCAGCCACAACCCACACAACAAGGGACAGAGGAAAGATGGCCACTCTCAGGAAAACTAGTCCAAACAGCAACACAAGAAGGGTAATGAGAAGATGAAAAAGGACACGGGAAAATGGTGTGAATACCATAAAATCCCTTGGCACAACACTGAAGAATGTCGCTCCAAACAGTGACTCGTGGCCGAGATGAAGGTTTTCGAGTTAGAGGCCAATTCTGACTCTAAATTAAATCCAGAAGGAGGGAAGAGGATTATCGATGCTAAACCCAGCACCATTGTCGCTACCACCAAAGTCCATCCAAGCGAACCAGAAGAACCAGAGGAAGGGGAACGCCTCTTTCACTCACAGATGTGGGTAAAGGGGGCTCCGCCTCATTTCATTGTCGATAGAAGCAGTCAGAAGAACCTGATCTCAGCAAAGGTCTTCAAGCTGTTGGACCTGTCGACGACACCGCACCCGCAACCCTACACCATCGGCTGACTTCGCCAAAGAAGAGATCTTTGTGTCAGCCAACAGTGTTGTCTTCCCTACAGCATCAAGCCTTTCAAAGACGAGGTATTGTGTGATATTTTTTCCCTTGAAGTTTGTGATGTTCTTTTAGGACAACCATATTTGTGGAAGCATCATATTGTGTATGAGTCTAGACCCAGTGTTATTATTACTTTGGGTAGACAATTGTACAGGATCCCAGAGGTAGCATCACCTACTGCTATTTTCTTAATCTCTGTTAAGCAATGCAATAAGGTCATTTCAGAGACCGGGAAGTTCATCTTCTTTGTGATCTGTGCTCACAGTAAGCAGAAGGTCGTCGCCACATCTGTGGCCTCTCACAGAGCCTCCCTTTGCAGCAAAAGCAAGTCGACGGGATCGTGGAAGAGTACCAAGACATCTTCTCCTCACCCACCGGGATGCCGACGCACTGCCAAATCAAGCATCCAATTGATCTAACCCCCGGTGCACCTCTGCCTAACGGACCAGACTATCGATGTTCACTGATGGAAAATGACAAAATCAAGCGGCAAATCCAAGAGCTTCTTCAAAAGGGGAACATTAGACCCAGCTCCTCCCTTTGTGGAAGCCCGATTGTACTGGTGCAGAAGAAGGACGGGACCTGGCGATTCTGCATTGATTACAAATCATTAAACAAAATCGCAGTCAAGAACCGGTACACAATTCCCATAATTGATGACCTTCTTCACCAACTCAAGGGGGAAAAGTTCTTCAGCAAGATTGACCTAAAGTCTGGCTACCACCAGGTTCCCATAGAACCAACTGATGTATGGAAGACAACTTTCAAATCTAAAGAAGGTCTCTTCGAATGGATGGTCATGCCCTTTGGCTTAACAAATGCACCAACCACTTTCATGAGATTGATGGATGATGTATTGAGACCCTTCACCAACTCTTTTGTGGTGGTATATTTGAATGACATCCTCATCTTCAGCAGAAGTTGGGAGGAGCACATGCAGCATATTCAACAGGTTTTGAGCACTCTACGGCAGCACAAGCTATATGCCAACTTGGAAAAATGCTCCATTGGCATGAACAGGTTCCAATACTTGGGCTACATTGTTGATGAGCATGGGGTACATGTTGATCTAGCTAAGATCCAAATTCATCCATGAATGGTCAGCCTCAACCACACTAATAGAGCTTCAGAGCATCTTGAGACTGGCCAACTTCTACTGACAGTTCGTGTTGGGATTATCCCATATTGCATGGGCCCTTAGCCAAGTGACCAAGGGTGGTGACAGGGCAAATTTTGTGTGGGGGAAGGAACAACAACGAGCATTTGATGATCTGAAGCATCGCTTGTGCTCAGCTCCAGTACTCTCCTTGCCCGATTTGCAACAATCGTTTGAGATTTAGACTGATGCATCTGACTATGTTGTAGGCGTCGTTCTCACTCAACACGGTCATCCGGTGGCATACCATAGTGAGACATTCTCAGATATTGTCCAAAAATACCCCACCTATGACAAGGAAATGTATTCCATTGTACAAACCTGTCGTTAATGGAAACATTACATTCTGGGAAAGGAGACAATCATCCACACTGATCACAAGCCTCTGCAGTTCATACAGACATGGGGGAAGTTGCAGAACGACTGCCATCAAAAGTGGTCCACCTACCTGCAACAATTCCATCTCAACATCAAGTATAAGATAGGGAGCGCAAATTGTGTCGCTGACTGCCTCAGTCGACCTCTCGAGGCTTCCCTCACCACTGTGATCCATTCTTGTGGACATGAGGCATCTAAGTGGCCCCAAATTTATCAACAAGATCCGAACTTCGCCACCACCTATCAGCTCTTGGGTACAAGCGCGAATGTCACCGATTTTCACATTCAGGACAGATTGTTATGCCATCTGATCCATCTCTGTGTTCCTCCAAGAGAGTGTGCAAAGCTGATTTGGGAAGCCCACTACAGTCGGATGGCAGGACATTTTGGCGTGGAGAAAATTGTGGTCATTCTACAGAAACATTTTTATTGGCCAAAACTTCGATAGGACGTCAGCAAGTATATCAGATCTTGCACTGCCTGTGCTATTGCCAAGCCAACCATCAAGAAGCAAGGCTTATACACCCCTCTTCCTACTCCCGAGAAGCCTTGGGAATCCATCTCGATGGATTACATGTCTGGCCTTCCGTCCACCAAGCAAGGCAATGTTTGTGTATTTGTGGTAGTTGATCGGTTTTCGAAGATGGCCATCCTCACAGCCTGCAAGAAGAACATCACAGTGGCAGATACTGCCAAACTCTTCTTCGAATGAGTGTGGGTCCATTTTGGGATACCACAGACCATCATCTCCGACCGGGACAACAGGTTCCTCGGCACATTTTGGTCGAGTCTCTGGTCACTGTTGGACACCAACCTCACTAAATCCACTGCTTTCCACCCCCAAACTGACGGCCAAACAGAGGTCGTCAATTGGATGATTGTGCACATCCTACGCATGTACAATTCTAAGCATTCGCGTACATGGTATGAGACTCTCCCCTATGTTCAGCACAGTTATAATAGGGCTCTCCATAGCTCCACCGGCCATAGCCCATTTCAGGTGGGGCTAGGATTCCAACCCTTGGGTCCCATTGATATTGCACTACCTCTTGCAACCACATAGACAGACTCTTCCCATGTTCATTCTAAGACCGACAAAGCCACCAGATTCATTGAGCAGATTCAACACATCCGCCAACAGGTCCATGAGATTTTACAGAAATATAATGCTAAGTACAAGCAGCGCCATGATCAACACAGGGTACCGCACCAGTTTCAGGTGGGAGACAAAGTCTGGTTACATTTGCAGAAAGAGTATCTTACAAGGCCCCATCGGAAGCTCCGCCCACTTCGCTATAGGCCTTACACTATCACCAAGGATGTGTGTAGCAATGCTTTTGAGCTCAACCCTGACTGCATGGAACAGGCATCCACTGATCAGATAGTGGACACACAGGTCAAGGGCACTTGTCAGCAAAAGATCCAGCTTTATCGGGTTGTCAAGGCAGGGCAGCTCCTACACCAAGGCAAGTGGCTCACCCAGGGCCAAATTCAGCAGAAGTTTCCTCACTTGATGGAGGAACTCAACACAATGGATACCATTGCTTCCTAAGGGGGGAGGACTGATCCAGGTGGATATTGGTGGCCACCCACCTATTCCAACCGGCTCCTCTTGACAGTTTTTAGTTCAGCACGTTCTTTTGTACTTCTTTATAATTGTGGGTTCTACACTTCTAGGGCTATCTAAAGCCCTACACATCTTCCAAGTGGAGACTGGTCGCCTCCCACCTAATCCAACTAGCTTATTTTGGATGTTTTCATGTCAGCACATCTTTCTGTACTTCTAGAGTCGTTTTGGGGCCCTAAACAGTGTTTTTTTGGCTTGCCACAGTCAAACTGTAAACAAAGTCAGAGTTTGACAACGTAATGTGTATTTCTTGAAAAGACCTTTCCAATGGGCTATCACTCGCCAAAAACGAAGGTCGTATGCAAAATTTACGACCCCGGAAAGTTGAGGTACCAACTTACCCATCGGGTTGTTAGAATATGAAAGATGTGTGCTCGTTTTACCATTGACAATACCCTTGTCACCCAATCATAGGTCGAAGCCACCCTCCGAGCACCTTAACCTTGACAGAGAATCATTACAGAAGCAAACCCTACTCTAGATAGCCAAACAAAGGGTAGCGCACCTTTCCCCAAGGATAGCGCACCAACAAGAGCTGATCAGATAGTCCAAATCCTAGCCAAGAGATATTCCAAGCCAAACGTGATCTACTAGATGCAGCGACTGCAATGGCAGTTCTCCTCAAACCTGTGCACAAGACTGGGCACTGCAGCGCGCACAAGACTGGGCATTGCAATTCTAAGACTACCTGCCAAAATGAGAACTGGCCTCCTGTATTTATACTAATTCTGGCTAACTGCCTGGGCCAACTTCTCATTCTGGGTATCTGTCTGTTCAATATATATTATTATTTATGGCCGACTTCTTCTCTTGGAGGCTAATAACCTAATATAAATTATCTTCTTGCGACGACAAGTCTTCTAGGGTTATTAGCCAACTCATTAGGGTTTCTTCTTGCTTCCTGGAGTATTCTATCCTTGTCAGGTTTACACGTGGAGGTAAATACCTCCCGCAGCTACCATAATATCAACACGGGTCCCACATGACTTTTGGCGTTTCACCTCCTAGGGTTAGGTTTTTGGATGTCTAGGGTTTTGGAATTCATGAGTAATGTTAAAAATGCCTCTGGAGCCTCATTGTAATCATTTTTCCCAGACGGATGCGCGTAGCAGCCACATCTCTTCTCAGAGATAGCTACCACCATTCGAGCAAGTTGTTTCAGTTCTGCAGTTTTACAGTTTCAGCCTATTTCATTTATTCAATAGAAGATATTATTCACTAGATATTTGTGTTGTTCTCCATATCTTTGTGTTTATTGTATTTAGTTTGTTAATCAGTTCGTTCCGCTCCTAAATCCGGATCAAAGACACAAGTGACCTGCTATAATGCCCCACATAAAAGTGATGATAAAATTTTAAGCAGCAAAGCTTGTCTACATAACTTGACTTTGCAACAATGAACTCTTAACTAGAACAAGAACTTGTAGAAAAAACCTAGCATGTAATATAGTATAGCACCCAACATTTAATGCTAATAAACTAAATTGAAAAAAAATGGAATCTATATCAATGAAATTTTTTAAAAAGAGTTCACCATGCTAATAATAAAAATCTATAATAGAAAATGAACCAATGTAGATTCATTTTAATCTCTATCTTTTAAGTATTGATAAAATTGATAAGATTATACATTTATTTATTTTTTATCCATCTCAATGCTTAATAGATCGGAGGCTAAAATGTATCTATATTGATATGTAGACCTTAGGCCTGCATCTCATTAACAAAGCACCAAAACCAAAAGCAGGTAAACAAACTATCCCTACCACTACATTATGCCATGCATAAAAGCAAGCATTGAAATTTGAACTGTCAATGGCCGCACACCTGATAAGTGATGGAAGTTCTGTGATAATAACCTCAAACTTAGATGAAGTGATTTTATCACCATAAGCAACAACTAGATGATTCATAGTCCCCAATGAAGTTTGTCTTGATGCATAATTGACCTGTGAGAAAACTCAAATGCAACAAACAATATCTTAGGGTGAGTAAAATAAAACAATAAAACATGACATCAAGCACAATGAAACATATTAAAATAATCTTCAAAGCTTAGGCACAACTCCAAAAAAAAGAAATAAAGCTTACCTTTTTAAAGAATGTTCTCAGTTCTGCAAAAACATGCCACAATACACACAGCGAATCAATCTAAAGAGGAAAGCTAGCAATAGCAGCAAATGCCTAACGCATTCATCAACAATGAATGGTCTTCACGTAAATTTATGAACTTTCATTCAAACCGACAACAAGACGACAATTAATCATGTCATAGAATATGATACAAATAATGGGAAAAAAAGGCATAATTAATAAAACAAATTTACATTAAAATGCTAAAAAAGACTAATTGATAAATTAAATTGATATGAATGCAATCTAATATTGTGTTTTTTTGTCCAATGTCTACAACTAAGAGATATTGCAAGTTAAATGATACAACTTGTGAAGAAATCATAAGCCAAACAAATAATCATTTTTTTTGGCAATGATTACTTTCCTATCAGCTAAAACTTCTGGTCCTAAAGAACCTGTCACAATGCTTCAAACTCGTGTCCTAGGTTATTATTTCCGATCAAAAATAGCCTAGGGGTTACAGGGGTCTCTTTCTAATTAAAAGCCATCAAATGACATCTGATACAACTAAGATATAATACATGCTAAATGATCTAACCTACTAAGAAATCAGAAGAAGACAAGACACTAAAAAGTGGTTTTAAAAGGAAGTGACATGATTCTTTGGCTGAAATTGAATCAATGAACTATCTAGAAGTGTCTTTCAGCTGAAAACCAACTCTTCTTATTAATTCTTGTGCCCTGCTATTCAGTTTTTAGTGCCCAACAATGCAATCTGGGATATTTTTTATGTTTTGCAGCTAGAGAGAGAAAATTTGGGATTTTCTGGTTTTTCTAATCATGTCTGCACATCACTGTGGTCATAACAAGCCCAAAGACCAAAAAGTGGTTTTAAATGGTAGTGACATGATTCTTGGGTTAAATTGGACCAGTGAACTCTCTGGAAGTGTCTTTTAGTTGAAACTTAACTCTTCTCATTAATTCTTGTGCCCTGCTGCTCAGTTTCTAGCATCCCATACTGCAATTTGACATATTTTTGTATATTTGGCATCCAAAGACAAAAATTGGGATTTTCAGCATTTTTTCATGTCTTCTCTTGACTGTGGTCATTACATTGATTATGATATGTAGCAATTATGTTTCTTAACACTAGCTAAGTTACATGGTTTCTTATTGCATACAAAATACGATGAATTGTTGAGCTAGGTTAGAAGGGAGAGAAGCCATGCCCTAAATGGTTGTGTTTTCCACTTTCCTTATTAGAAAGAATTTGGTAAAGTTCTTATGATGCCTTTTTATGGTTGTGTGTGTAGTCTTGTTGAGTTACTTCTTATTGGATGGAAGCATTGTGAAAGACAATGTCAAACCATGGATGGAAGTAAGGTAACCCTGGAGAGGTTTCGTTAGCCACTACTTTCCCTACAAATACAAAACGGTTTCCTGAACTGGCAATGAATCTACTCTATAGTGGGCATGTATTGCACGCAAATATATGTGTATGTGTCGAAAACAAAATCTGCAGTACAGGTGAGAAAGAAAAACGGTTTCCCGAACTGGCAATGAATCTACTCTATAATGGGCATGTATTGCATGCAAATATATGTGTATGTGTTGAAAACATAATCTGCAGTATAGGTGAGAAAGAAATCATCTTCTAGATCACATAACACCTTAGAATAAATTATAGTTGTTTGGACAATACAAGGATGCAAATCTGGAAAATAATGTCCTCTAACAAATTATACATCCTATCAACAAATATTTTGTGTCTCAACTTCTAGGATAAGCTTTCCAATAATATTGTGAAAGACAATATCAAACCATGGATGGAAGTAAGGTAACCCTGGGGAGGTTTCATTAGCCACTACTTTCCCTACAAATACAAAATGGTTTCCTGAACTGGCAATGAATCTACTCTATAGTGGGCATGTATTGCACGCAAATATATGTGTATGTGTCGAAAACAAAATCTGCAGTACAGGTGAGAAAGAAAAACGGTTTCTCGAACTGACAATGAATCTATTCTATAATGGGCATGTATTGCATGCAAATATATGCGTATGTGTTGAAAACATAATCTGCAGTATAGGTGAGAAAGAAATCATCTTCTAGATCACATAACACCTTAGAATAAATTATAATTGTCTGGACAATACAAGGATGCAGATCTAGAAAATAATGTCCTCTAACAAATTATACATCCTATTAACAAGTATTTTGTATCTCAAGTTTCGACTTCTATGATAAGCTTTCCAATAATTTTTTAGTCGTGTAATTTAGCAAGAGAACATGGACAGAATATCTAAAATGGAAAAAGAAGCCCAAAGCAATCAAAAACCATTCTAGGCTTAAAACCATAGAAAGTAAGGTGAATGTTATTTTTAGAAGGGACTCCATTCTTAAATAAACCAATGGCTAAAACTCTCTGATACAAAGTGCCCACCAGTATAAATGAAATAATTTACAAGAGATTAAATCAGTACAACCTTTATTAATGTAAGGTGCGTTATCTCATTTCCCCACCAGTATAAATGAAATAATTTACAAGAGATTAAATCAGTACAACCTTTATTAATGTAAGGTGCGTTATCTCATTTCCCATACGATCAACTAGAAGAGGTAAACACATGGGTAGTTCTCCTTGAAGTTTATCATCAAATGTTGAAACAACCTGTGCAAGAAACTGTACACTCCTTTTCATTAGCACAGGTCCAGGTCGGCCTTTAACCCAGCAAAATTTCTCTGCTGAAAATCAGTAAGTTCCTATCAGGACCAGGTCAGCCTTCAACCTAGCAAAATTTCTCTGCTCAAAATCAGTAAGTTCCTATCTGGCAGAATCGTCTCTTTTGGAGATTATTGCAAGATTATTGCACATAAGATTAGTATTTTGTAGTTGCAGGGGAGTTTGTCCTGGGTTGAAATTAACCAACCTAAATCGTGGTTTTAGGGGCCAACCAAAGACCATTAATGCTCGGGCAACCTATGCTCGATTCAGATGAAAAACCGATATTTATAGCTTGCTTTAGGCACTTTTTTTTATGAGTATATCTGCAGATCTAAGACAGACAGAAGAATTCTTGTACACTGACATCATGAGACTATCTATAGGCCTATTGCGTCTTCTTGCATGCTTATTTAAAGCCTTTACTTGAAGCACTAGTCCTGGGTTATTTCTGGAACAAGGCAAGTTGCCTAAGTTGGAAGGCCTTTCTGCTTTTGGAAGGCCTATATTGGCGCAGATGTAGTGGATGATTAATGGATATGCTCTAGCACAGCTAGGAGTTTTCTTTGAGTGGATAAGATGGACTAGACTTATGCGTTTCCTGATAATATAGCTGCAGATTGATGATTGAGATGATTGTTGATGTTATTCTTATCTCCTGTAGGCACCTTTGCACAGTGATTGTCGGCAGAATATCACTGCATTTTTGGAAAGAAATCCTGCAGATTTGAGGGAGTGTTCATGCCTTTTTGTGAAGCCTTGTTATTCCTGTTTCACATGCCCAGTTATGCACTTAGGAGGACGATTGATTCACTGACTTGAAGATTTAATTAATGTTGAAACAAC